>AWHC01077068.1:0-14171 GCA_000465285.1 Eidolon helvum | reverse complement strand
TGTGAGAAGTGGAGAAACAGCTTCCGAATGGTAGCTGAGGTCCAAGCATGCTGACGCTCCAGTCCTACTCTTAAATTCCTTGGTTTCGTGAACGTGAGTACAAGTTTGGCATTTTCCTCATTTTTGCTGCAGCCAAGTCTAGAGCTGGGTCACCTACAACCTAAAGAATCCTAACTAAGCAGAAAGCCATAACTTGAATGAGAAAAGAGGTCATCGGACAACTGGTTGACCTGTCATCGATGGAGTTCCACAAATTGGTCTGCAGCAGAGGGTGCATCTCCAAGCCCTCCCCACTTTTATAAGATGCTTGGCTAGGACAATATTTAAAATGGACTGAACGCTTTGTTTTGCATCAGAATTTGCTAAGCAGAGTGATGAGGCCACCAATTCATTATTACAGAACCTGAAATTATTATAGTTGCGGGGCAACAACAGTGTAGACAGGCTGCCTCTCTGCTTAAGGGGACAGTGGCATGAGACATCAGTAGGTGTTTTTCCTTCCAGGCCGGAATGTGTCATCAGTCTGTGGCTAAGTGCTGTGTGCGTTAAGTGTCTGGAAGTCATTTTAATTGGTATGCAACCCCGACCCTTTGGAAGGTCTTTATCGCCACTGTCCTCTGTCCTTCCACATTCCCAGGAAATGATTAAGGTCCTCACACACCCGGTTTTTTTGGCCTGGGACTCTACACACACCCGGTTTTTTTGGCCTGGGACTCTACACTATAAATAACTCGCCTGTATCCTCTGTGTCATGCTCTTGCCCTATAACTCTGCTTTTATGGGTGGCTCTGCTCATTCCTCATCTAATGGGAGGACAGCAGCGGCAGCAAACACAGTGTTCCAGGCGGTGAATTCTTCATCGATAGAAGCACGACGCAGCCGCGCCCAGCACACAAACCGGCTCCAAGGACACAGCGCTGCTGGATTGTGCTAACCATTTACCTTGGGTGGCCAGCTTCATGATATGCTGGTGAGGGCTTTTCTCCCTCCCTGCTTCTGATGCCAACACACCACACTCAAGGGTAGGGCTGAAGACAGGATTCTGGGACCAAGTACACGTGAATTTGAAGCCCAGCTCTGCCAGGCACTAGCCATGTGATTTGGGGCAAGTTATTTGACCTTTCTGCAGCCTGATGCCCCCTTTAGGAAATGGGTATTATGGTATGACTTGCTCCAAAAGGCCGTGCAAGGATTAAACAATCCACGTGAAATGTTTAGTGGTGATATAATAAATACTAGTTAATTTGCTTGTGGATTATGAGTATTATGAATGTGAGGCATGGAACACATTACTCTAACCTCCCTATGTTTCCGTGTCTTCTTCTGTAAATAATAATAGCCCCTGACTCATGGTTATTGAGCATATTGAATGGTTTTATACATGCTAAATACTGTGAACAGCATTCTAAGTAAATGTTCGGTAAATGGTATTGATTATAGTCAATGATTCTACTGCTATCATTTTTATTGTTCTAGGAGATACACAGAATTACATTCAGTAATCACTGGTATCAGCGATGTGCAGGTCACTGCAGGGTGCCTACAGATAAGATAGAGAGCCACATTCAAACTACCCCTCCCTTGTGTCCAGTAAACACACAAATATAATACTCGGGATGCAAATGTTCAAGTTCCAGTGGAAGAAAAGGAGTGGAAATCCTGCCTATGGCAGTGAAAAGCATCACGAAGGTGGCTGCATTGGAGCTGAGTCTTGCATGACAGTGAGGAGGTATTTGCCAGTAGATGGGGCAACAAGGCCAGCCCTCTCCGCCAGTGGAAGACACAGACATGCACCAAAGCACAGGATGGGAGCCAAACACTGCACAGTTTCAACGAGCTGCAAAGAAAGATGCTTGGAGAGCCACCTTTGAAAAGCTTCACTTTGGCTGTCATGGCTGTCCCAGATACTCTCAAGATCTCCACGTTACTCACTATCCTTCTCCAAATTCAGGTCGCCTCCTCAAGAATACAATTCCTGACCTTCCTGAATAAAAGAGGACTCCATCACTCCCTATCCACTGCCTTGCTTATTTCCCCCAGCTGAGGTTACGTGAAACACCCACGCCGTGTCTGTTTACTTACTGCCTGCCTTCTCCTCAGCAGACCGGAGGCTCCCACCCTACCCACTGCCTTGCTTATTCCCCCCCGCCGAGGTTACGTGAAACACCCATGCCGTGTCTGTTTACTCACTGCCTGCCTTCTCTTCAGCAGACTGGAGGCTCCCAGAGGGTCAAACCCGTGTTCGTGATCTGTACCGTCTTATCCTTTGCACATGCAAAATATTTAACAAAAGCTTTTACGTGAATAACGCGAGAATGCTGTGACTCCTAGCTGGAGGTTCACATCTTCAGACAGGTCTGCACAGTCTAGGTAAAGGAGATTTTGTAAGACTTTCCAGACCTCCAGGGAGAAAGGTCAAGATCCGTCTCCTTCAAATTCAGAACATTAATAGTTTCATGTAAACAATTCCATACTTGAATTTTTCCAGTGTTAGTTTACACCAAGCCCAACAAAGACACAAGGTCAGGGTGAAGCTGCCCTCACGGGACAGTTGAAAGGACTTCACATCCCACCACTTACATCAACTAAACCCACTACGGTGGCCTGAAGCATCTCTAGGTTCTTATAAGTACCCCGTGTGAAGACCAGTGGTGTAGACCAGCAATCAATAAGCTTTTCCTGTGAAGGAGATGGAAATAGCTTCAAAGTCAGGCTACATGTTTTCTGCTGCAAACCAACTCTGCTTCAGCATCAAGGAAGCAGTTGTAGACTGTATACGTACAAACGAGTGAGCTTGCCGGCATTCCTATAAACCTTCATTTACATAAACCAACACAGGTGGGGTGAGGGGGAGGCCATGTTCATCCTCCCCTGGTGTTAGATCATCCCAGAAATAATCAGAATAACGGCCTTAGCTGCAATGGTTTCTCACTCTTCTTGGAAAAGCCCTGCCTCTTGCAATGAAATAAGAAAACTTACTGCAGTAATGCTTAGCCCCAAGCACTCTGAGGTAACAGGGAGTCCCCATAGTCCGCTACTCATAGCTTGCTGTTGTGGTTATTATATGAAAGGTAACTTGAGATGTCAAATATTAGAGAAAAATAGGAATCCAATGTCAGGTCACACAGAAGATTTTAAAAATGAAGTTGTAGTAGATTCTGTTCACTCTTCCCCCAAATTCCCATTCTCACAAAGAGCACAACTAACTACATTTCCCAGCATCCCCTTCAGAAAGATTTTCCATGTGACTAGTTCTCAACAATGAAATATGAGTATCAAACATATGTTGATTCCAGACCAAAGCTTTTTAATAAACAGACATGTTCTCCAGGCTCTTTTAGTATTCTCCATGCTTTTAAAATCCCCTTCTGTCTATGGCCATGCTACCTTGAACAAGCCTGATCCCGTTGGATCTCGGTGGCTAAGGAGGGTTGGGCCTGGTTAGTACCCCCCCCCCCCCCCACCCAGGAAGACCAGGTGCTGCTGTAGGTGTAAAAAATAAGAAACAAGAAATTGTAAGTTGGCAAGGTCCTTGCCATCTGTGAGGTCAACCAAGGGTTGCCTCACCTAAAAAAAAATAATAACCCAAAATAAAATAAATAAAATAAAATCCCCTTCCGCCTGCTGAATGCAGATTACGATGATGACGATGAAGATGATACCGGTACCAGGGGAAGGTTGATCCAAAGATGAGTAGAACCTGGATCCCTGAGTCATGGCAGGGAAGGAAGCCACTCGTTGACCAAGCATGTCCAACTTGGACTATTAGAAGACTGGAAAAAACCCTACTATTGCATCTGAGGCCTTACCATTTGTAGGGAGAGAGCTTTGCAGATAATAGCATATAGCTAAGTCATTAAACTAGTTAATAAACTAATCAACTTTTTATTTTATATTTTAAAGATTCTTATTTAAATAGAGCTAACATACAATCTTGTTTTAGTTTCAGGTGCACCGTGGTTATTCAACAGATCTAGACCTAATGAAGTGACCACCAGGATAAGTCCAGCAACCTCTGACACTGTTCAACGCTATTACACTAGCATTGACTATGTTCCCTATGCTGTGCATTACATCCATGACTTATTTGTTTTCTACATGGAAGTTTAAAACCTCTTATCTCCCTTCACTTTTCCCCTTTTTTGACTTTTCACTTACAGTTGACATTCAATATTGTTTTATATTAGTTTCAAGAGTACAGCATAGGGGTTAGACGTATATATAACATAAGAAGTGATCCTCTGACGAGTCTAGTACCCGCCTGGCACTATAAGTAGTTATTACCGTATTATTGACTGCATTCCCTATGCTGTACTTTACATCCCATGACTACGTCATAACTAGTGATTTGTACTTCTTAATCCCTTCACCTGTACGCTCCGCTTCCCCGACTTCCCTCCCATCTGGCAACCATCAGCTTGCCCCCTGCATCTATGAGCCTGTTTCTGTTTTTCAACTAATCAACTTTTTAAAAGAATGGGGAATACTGGCACGGATATGCTTTTCCTGTTGACTAACCAGGAGCCCACAGAGCAAAATACATACAGTACATGTAAAATGATGAAAAATTTGCTTCTGCGAAAAAGCCTGACGGTCCCCACAAAAGCCTTTCTAGTCTGAGAACAAGGTCCCGTCTCCATATCGATGGCAGCCTGACCTCCCTAAAAGTGCCCTCGTCCCTCTCTCTAGATCCAGGTCAGAACTCGGCGAGTTAAGCCGTGATGTCAAGGGCGGGTGCAATGGACTCGCTACGCGTTCCTGGAACTCAGGGAGGTGGTGGGGGGCGGGGAGTCTCGCGCCCCACGAGGATTAGCCAGCAAGGGGATGCAGTTGTACACGCCAAGCAGACAGCGTCTGCGAGATTTCCCTGAATGTCGCGGAGCCCAATCCATCTGCTGCTAATGGCAGTGCTGGTTCCTCGCACACATGCCAACGGAGGGAAGCTATAAATAGAGGCTTTCAAAGGAGGAGAATACGTGGGCCTTTGCACTGATCACCTCCCGCATCAGGGAAGGCTGGGGGAAAGTATATTATTTTGAGGGAACGGTGACTTTTCCCGCGGCCGTGCTTATTGAGAAGGACGGCCTCACATCCAGACGTTTCTGAACTGTTAGCATCGCTGAGTGAAGTTCGAGCTGAAATCCACTGGGGAGCTCTCAGTATAAAAAAGTCGTTATTCTTTAATAGAGTGGAAAATGCCATTTTTAGAGGGGAAATAGCCACCTTTTCCCGCGGCCGTGCTTATTGCGAAGGACGGCCTCACATCCGGACGTTTCTGAACTGTTAGCATCACTGAGTGAAGTTCGAGCTGAAATCCACTGGGGAGCTCTCGGTATAAAAAGGTCGTTATTCTTTAATAGAGTAGAAAATGCCATTTTTAGAGGGGAAATAGCCACTCATGAAATATCTAGGTTGTACCTGTAAACTGCACTTCATAGAATGGATCTGCAGTGAGCAAAAATGCAACTCTCTTCAGGATACCATCCCAATAGCCCTTAGTCTGCAGCAGGGGGCTGGCCGATCATGTACATTTCAATGATTACTTCTTGTAACATGCACATCTAGGTCCCGGCCCAAAACAATGAGATTGAGCTGTTGGGCAATAGGTGTCTACCATCTTTGAAATGTCTGTTAATTGCAGGAAGGTATGTTGAATTCTGGGCTCCCAGGACCTCAGAATGTGGCTTTATTTTAAAATAGGGTCACTGCCGATGTCATTAATTAAAGTGAAGTCATACTAGAGTAAGGTGGGGCTTAATCCAATGTGACTGGTGTCCTTATAAGAAAATGACCAGGTGAAGACAGGGACACGTGGAGGATGCATTTGAGGACAGAGGCAGAGACTGGAGTGGCATGTCTACAAGACAAGGAACATCCAGGATTGGGAAGAAATCACGATAAGCTGGGAGAGAGAACAGATTCTCCTTCAGAGCCACCAGAAGGAACCAATCCTGCTGACACTTTGATTTCGGACTTCTGGTCTCCAGACTGTGAGAGTGTGTGTTCTTGGTGTTTTAAGCCCTATGCGTGGCATTTTCTTTCAGCAGCCTGGGCCCACACATGTACCTGGCTGATCCAGTCCTGGCTGAAACTGGCTAGATCTAAACAATCAGGTCCACTTGCATTCTCTATAATAACCATACACTTCCTGAGTCTATGCCCACATTCTTCACAAAGGAGTCTCCATGACGATAAGTCTTGACACTCAACATGATATTTAAAGATGACTGGAAGGCAGGAAGTGCATCCAATACAATGCCGAGAAAGGAAGTACTCTTCATATCTTGGGTTTATTATTATCCACGTAAAACAACCTTTCTTGTTGCAGGTGATTTGAAATGCATCGGAAATGAGAACTACTTCATTACTTAGAAGCGACATTTTCTGAATGATACTGTCTGTAGAGAATATTATGTTATGTATGGCAATCGATATTTTTAGTGAATCCCCAAAATATTACATGTTTGGTATGAAATCCCCAAACAATAAAGAGATTTACAATGTAGAGGTAAAAGTCACTCCAAAATCCACTTCTCAAAAACTCTGGTTAGTAACTGGTATACCTTCTTCCACATGTTTGGAGTATCTGTACCTACTTATCCTCACAGGGTAGAATTCCTACCTCATTATGCTTAATAATCATCTAGCATTCCACAGTATTGGGTAAGCATGAGATATTTTATCTAGCAGCCACCAGGACTATTATATATATAGTTGGCACTGCATAAAATCAACCATCCTTACGCAGTAATGATATTATTTACCTTAACTGTTTAAGTTTTGGGTTGGAAGACGTTGTGGGAGCCTGTGGTTTAACTTACTGACTGCCCCACTGCATAAAGAAGCTACTCAGCTCTTTTGTTCCATGCATTAATTATTACATGGACTTTTTTGCATGCTACGAATTGGCCCCCGCTGTGGGCACTCACGTGCAATTGCTCCCCGTCTTCTCCTAGTTGATTCTTGCAGCAAATGATTTTCCAGACTGGAAATCTTTTAGCAAAGATGACAACAGAGCATATGACATGGAGGAGAAAAAAGCTCAGCAGGGGATCGCCGAGAAGTTGATGCTGACGGCTGCCTTGTGGGGGCCCCACACAGCAAGCATAATGCCTATAGATCAAGGCACATGCACCGTGAGTGTAAAGTATTAATCAGGCCTGACAGTTCCTGCATCAGGGTATTTATCATGTGAATTCCAAAACACACACAGATGCCGAGACCAGCACCTGCCTCCTCTCTCTTTGCTCACAAACTGCATGGGGCTTGGTTTGTCAAGCTGAGTTTGATAATCTGGACCTTTAGTTTTCAGGAAACACGCTTCTGGAAAAAAACAAATATTTCAAACATCCAGGAAATTAATTGCTCTAGCCCCATGGAAATTCCAACTGTCTTGTAGGAGTCGCTTTTGTGGTATGATAATGTACAATTGAAGCTTTCTTAAGCCAATGTATTTAATTAGAGATCTGTGCATGTGTGCACACGTGCACGCATGCATGCGCGTGTGCACACACACACACATATTTATTTAATATCTTTGAGAGCAAAGTCAGTATTCTATCAAAAAGTATGTACCCAGACAGTAAGTAGTCCATTGTGCTGCATGCAATCAGTACTCAATAAATACCTGCTGAGTGAACAAATGCATTATTTCATCTTTCGATAAATGAGATTTTTAAAAAGGGATAAAGAGGAGAGAAAAGTCATTTGAAAAATCTTGGCCTATTCTAGGAGAAATATCTGACTCTAGGGCAGGGACAGGAGAAATACGATGAGCGTGAACCATATTTTAGTGCAGAAAGTAAGGAAATTCTCAAAACACAAAGGAGGGGAGGGTGGGCAGGCAAGAGGGACACAAAAGCCAAGGCTCCCCGTGGCCAAAGATGGAACCATGTGAACAACCAATACTTCGATATTATAACCCAAAGTATAAGGCAACTAGATGCGAGTCCACACTGATATAAATAAGTAATTGAATACAAAAATTGGAAGAGAAGGGACAAATATTTTTTGATCCAAATTTCCAAATACTATAGGTATCTGTCTAACCCCTCCCCGCTTGGGAAATGAAATTCTCCTCACCTCAAGTGCAGGCCACAATTAGTTACTCCCACATTCAAGAAATCAGGTATGGAAAAGGGGAGAAGCCATAACCAAATAGTGGAGAACTCTGGCAGGTACAACCTGAACCAAGTGTGGATAACATGCACTTTCTAGTATGATGTAGTGGGAAGGGCACCCCGCCTCTGTGGTATGCTCCCCGGCCCCCAAACTATAACCCTAGTTCTCTAACCATGAGAGAAACATCAGAAAAAAAAATTCAGAGATGCTTTTTATAAAATACATGACCATTACTTCTTAAAGTTGTCGACGTCATTTAAAAAAAGGAAAGACTGAGAAACTGTCACAGCCAAGAGAAAATACGGCACGGCTGACTTGGCGACTACGTGTAATGTGGTACCTTGGTTTAGATGCTGGAACAGGAAAAAAAAGAAAAAAGAAAAAAAGGATGTCAGTGGGTAAAGCAGTGAAATCTGAATAATGTCTGGAGTTTAGTTAATAGTAATACAGCAAATGTTGGTTCCTCAGTTTTGGTAACCATGGTGATGGAAAATATCAACACTAGAAAACCTTTGGTGAGGAGGATTGAAGACCCCTTATAAATCTAAACTTCCTGAAACTCTAAAGTTATTCCAAAATAAAGGTTTATTAAATTAAAAAAAATACTCCTCTATTCTTACCAGTGATAGTACCTAGATCTATAATCGTCCGTATACAAGAGGGAAGTACGTTTTCAGAGGTAGGTTAATCAAGGTAACACAAGAAACAAAGTATTTTAGGCCCTTTAAACAAAAAGGAATTTAACATAGGGAACTGGGAAAAATTAAAGCCAAAGAAAAGATGATGAGGAAACCCAGAAATTGGAGTCCTCAAAAGCTGCCATAATCCTTAAAACTTGATCTTAGAGACCAAGAAGAAGAGATGAGATCTTCAGAACTCAGTGTCCAGCTGCCTGGTGGACCCTACACAGGGAGATAGGGGACCATGGAGGAGGGTGCTAAGGTGGGCTCTGGAGATGCCCCAAGAAGCAGAGAGAAGAAAACATAAACCCTAGCTTCTCCCATACTCAAGTTTCGCACTCATGCTGCCCGTTGGCTAAACATACCTAGAAGCCATAGGCAAGGGAACCAAAGACGCATCCTTCTCTGAGACAGGAACCGGAGCAGAGGGAGAGGGAGGAAGGCTCTGAGCATCCTTGGGCGGTTTTCTGGACCAGTGGAACATGACTATGAAAAACTAGGCCTATTGTGGAGCCATGTGTCTATGATGTATGGGTACCCAAATTAGATGCGCAAAGGGATTTGATGCAGACCTCTAAGAGACAGAGGATGGGCATCATACTTAGGTTTCTGAAAACTAATAAAACCCTATAACTCCTTTCTCCTATTTTTTTTTTTTTTTTGCTTCTGAGGACTTAACAGTCACATCTTATTTCTATAATAACCTATATACTTTGTTATAATTTGGCTTTAAGTATATCTGTGCTTCAGCTAAGGAGAAAGTAGGTTTTGTGTAAATGAAGACCATATATTATGGTCTATAATATGTTGTGATATATTATGAATGGGAAAGGTACAGCTAATAACCTATTTTTAAAAGAATAGCTTGGTAGTATTTCATAAGCAATGTGAATGCCCATAATAATTTTTTTTTCTATTCCTCAAACTAGGCAACTTAAAAATCAAAGGTATTTGCTGATGTTGTTATTGTGATTGTGGTTATCTGCGGGAAGATGCCAAGTGATGCCACAGGTTGGCAATTTATTAGTGTGTCTTCACAAACATGAAATTTATCAAAATTAATCTATAAAACTTACTTACACTGTCAATGTTTCACTGGTCCAAGTGAGTTTCTCCCATAAATCATCCTAAATAATAATGCCATACTCGAGTCACCATTAGCTATGATTTTTGTGTCATCAATGTAAGACCTAAGTGGTCAAAATTTATCTTTCGGTGAAATTATTTCTCAGTAGCTTCTTTAAAAAGTCGAGGTCTTTAGGAATAAAACCTTAATAACATTTAAAAACAAAGAGTGGACAGTAAAACATTCATCAGAGTAATAATTTTTGTCTAGTTCGGCTCAAAGTGCTTAAGACTTTGAGAATCAAAATGCCCATGAAGTTCTCACTGAATCCCATCTATCTCTGCTCATCTTTCATTTCTATCTGGCCATTTCCCCACCAAACACCACTGTTGGTATTACAGAGGGAACTGCCTACACAGGCATGAGCCATTGCACCATACTGGATGAATCTTTACGTGGGGTAAACTCATGGGGGATACACAAGTCTCGCCAATCCAGGTAAAGTACTATGCAAGAATTGTTTTAAGAGAGAGAAATACCTTTAAGATATCATCTTCCACATCAGCATGTCCGTCTTCAGGAATTGCTATGTATGAGCCACTGTGCTAAGAACTGTACCTACATCTTCTCATTAAAACCAAAATCTACTGTATGAGGTGGCTGTGGGAGAAAGAATAAAGCCCCCCCTCAAAAAAAATGTCCATATGTCATAATCCACAGAACCTGTGAATATGTTATGTGCCAAGGGGAATTCAGGTGGCAGCTTGCTAATCAGCTGACCTTGAAATAGGAAGCTGATCCTGGATCATCAGGGTGGTTTTAATGTACTTGTCAGCATCTCTAAATGGGGAAGAGGGAAGCAGGATAGTGTCAAAATGATGCAGTGTGAGAGAGATTATTTGGTTATGGCTGGCTTTAAAGATGAAAGAGGGCCATGAGCCAAGGAATGCTGGTGGCCTCCAAAAGCTGGAAAAGACAAAGAAACAGACTCTCTCCCTCAGGCTCCCCAGAAAGGAAAGTAGTCATGACGACACCTTGATTTTAGCCCAGGGAGATGGACTTTAAACTTCTTTCCTCCAGAACCATAAGATGATGAATTTTCATGGTATTAAGCCACTATGTTTGTGGTTATTTGTTACAGCAGCAAACTAGTACAGGTGAGGAGGACTGGTAAGCCCATTCTGCAGATGAGAAAAGTAATGTATACCAAGAAAAAACAAAACGCAAAGCGGGTGCAATAACACTGGGATTTAAACTAAAGTCTTTTTGGCTCCAAAACATTACCTTCTTTCTTCTTTAAGACACTACATTGTTTTACTTCAAAACATTTCACTTAATTTACATAGATAGTATTTGTTCTGACACAAATCAATGTTGCCCTAAAAAGAATTTGAGAAACTGTGATTAATCCAAAAAAAAAAAAAGGCAAACTTAAATTAAGCCTAAGAAGACATAAGAATTAAGAAAATGAGCAACTGATGAAATAACATTTCTTGATCATCTTTTATTTCTGGCCCTTTCTTCACATTGTCTCATTAAATTCTCTCAACATCCTGCATAGTGGAGATTATTTTTCAACTGAGAAGATGATAAAACTAAGAGAAGGTACTTGCCAAAGCTAACATGGCAAGGGCCAGAGCTTGAGTTTTAGGTCAAGCTTATTGCTCTCTGAGTTTGCATTCATTCTGTTTCATCATGTTGCCAACTCTAGAGCAGGAGTTGTGGATGGAGATGCATAGAGAGCTAAATGAAGACATAAGACATCTTATGTTCTCCTGATCCTAAGATAGCTCATTAGCAGGTGCAACAGAGTTATTTTTGGTCTTTGGTGTTTCCAGTGAATTTTAGACCCATGTACTACAGGGGGAAACCAAATAATTCTAAAATAAAAACTCTTCGTGCCTTATTTGTACACACACAGGTATATATAGATAGGTAGACATGAGAGAGAGAGAGAGAGAGAGAGAGAGAGAGAGAGAGGATATAAATGGGTCCTAAAGCCTTGTATGATTATCATAATGTATGTTAAATTATTATATACTAATGTTTGATTTTTAAAGGATCTGGATATCGAAGCTAAGATGGTCCTTCCCTTTTAACTGTAATAAATACAAATGGATTATTCCTGATAGATTCAAAGTCCACTCCAACATCTTTCCACAGCTGCCCAATGCATAGTCAAATTGGTGCTGCCCTGGACACCCAGGAATTCTCTAGGAAGCCTGCAAAAACCCCAGAGTCCTGATTCCACTCTTAGGGACATGATTCAGTAGGTCTGGAATGCAGTGAATGACCTCAGACAGACTTAAAAACATTCAGCCAGTTTTGCAATGTGGGAAGATAGGGCTTTCTGTGTACTGATATATGAGGAATATGAGAGCAATACTCTATATAATCCTCGCCTCAGTCTCTCTCGGCTTCTCCAAGTATCTGTCTATATTTCTCCCCAATGCTTGTAATCCTGTGTTACTAGAACGATACTTAGTATCATGAGATGCACAAGCACGAGCAAGACCTAGAGACTGAATCCAAAGAAAAATCCATTGGATGATTGCATTTGGGCAAAATGCTGTCCACTCTGCTTTCCCTCTTTAGGGCTTATTGAAGATTGTAAATTCAAAGCAGCTAAGAAGCTGATATCGCCACGATGCAAGCCCAGTCCACAGTCTGTGCTTGATAATATCATCAATAAATAAAGCAGAAATCCAAATGTATGTACAGCAATGAAAATAATGCCAGAAGGCTAACTGTAAGAGCTAACATCAGTTACATTAGGAAGATGAAACTGTAGGCGCTCTTTTCTCCATTTATTTTCCTAATTGCATGCATTATTTTTATTATGAAACTATGCATGGATTTTTTAAAAAGTCATCCACTCATTTCTTTTGCAGTTACATCAATCTTAAGCACAGATTAATTAATAAGAAATAATTATAGCATCTTGGGATCACATATTCTTCTCAAATCTTAGAATTATACATGTGTGTATAATAAAATATTTAAACATGCATAAAAGTAGAACACTGTATAATGAGCCCCATATGCTCATCAGCCATATTCAACAGTAATCAAGATTTTGCTACCTTTGTTTCTAACTTGCTACTTTCTTTCTCATTTATGTAAGTGAACCCTAGAGTTCACATCATTTCACCTCTTCTTCCTAATCAGTTTGCAGTACTAAAAATTACGGATGCTTTCTTACAAACTATAATGCTATCGTCTCAAGTGACAAAAATCAATGAAGAGATTCATAGAGACTTGAGAAATAAAAACCATCTAAAAGATCATCTTGTCTTTTTATTATAGCTTCCTGGTCCATACTATTGATATTTTCTTTTCTTTTCTTTTTTCTTCTTCTTTTTTTTTTAATTTTTTATTTTTGTAGGGCTTGCTAGGGTTATCACACTGACTCCAGAAAGCTGGCAGGGAAGGCGAGAGAAATGTGTGTGCAAACAGCCAGGAAAGGAAGGAGAAGCAGATGGGGCCGGAACATGAGCTGAAAAGGCCTCAGAAATACCAACAGGGACTCCCAGTGTTCCAAGGACAAGCCCGTGAAATCACAAGGACAAAGGCGTCTGTGCAAAGTATCATGTTTGGCTGGAGAAACCCCAAAGCTGGGAGATGAAAAGGAGATCAATGTTAAGAAGCTACAAACAAACTTCCCTGAACCACCCACTTGCTCCGGAGATTAAAAAAAAAAAATCACAAAGTTTGGGATCAAAACTTTGCAGAAGGGACACATGGCAGATGAAGTTAAAGGGACATCTGTCTGTGTCTATAAAATGCCTAGAAAAGGAAAAGAAACAAGATGTGAAGCCAATAATCCAGATGATAACCCTAAAATTAGGGCCATCTTGATGTCCTGCAATCACAGTCCAGATGTCCTTACTGATGGCAACGAGGTGGGTGGGATAGGAACCTGGCAGTAGACCCTCCTGTGAGCCCTGCAGCTCTTCACCTCCTGCAGGGTACAATCACCTGAGGAGCTTTAAGGGGTCCTGATGCCCTGAACCCACCCCAAGAGACTGATTCGTTCAGTCAGGGGTCGGGCTGGGTGAAGCGTTGGCATTTTTTAAAGCCCTCCCTATGATTCCAGTGTGTGTGTGTGTGTATCTGTGGGGGGGGGGGGGGGTGTGCATGTGTGTGTGTGCACTGAGAAACACTGCAAAGACCTTAAATCTACGGTCCACGGTCATCGCACAGACAGATTTTTTGTTTTCTGCAGGAGATGGTGTGTTCGCACTGAATTTTTTTAATTGATTCTTTTACAAATTTAAATTAAAAAAAAAACTGAGGTATTTCAC
>KE767706.1:12721-27222 GCA_000465285.1 Eidolon helvum | reverse complement strand
TCCATGTCTTGGCTATTGTAAATTGTGCTGCCATGAATATTAAGGTTATGCTAATTTTTCAAACAGAGTTAAACTCCAGGAATTTATATCACTCACACAATTTTCTTTCCTAAAATTTCTACTTGGTTCTTTTTAATAATTTCTATTTCTCTGCTAAAATTTCCTATTATTTCAGTCAGTCTAACATATTATCCTTTAAGTCACTGAACATTATTACAATAGCTGCTTTAAAATCCTTGCCAACATCTGGATAATCTCAACATCATACTCTGTTAATTGCTTTACTCTTGAGAATGGGTCACGCTTTTCTCTTTTTTTTTAATGTTATATAATTTTGGATTGTATACCAGACATTGTGAATGTTACAGTGGAGACTCTTGATTCTTTCTTATTCACTCAGAGACTGTTATTACTTTGTGTAAGTGAGCAACAAAATCTGTTGTACTCAAACCAAAAACTCTCTCTTGGGTATCAGCTTAAATCTAAGTTTAGTTTAGTTTTTTTTTTTTTAAATTTTTAATTAGGTTATGCACATATGTGGTTCAAGATCAGCCAGAGATTTGGATAGTTTATACACAGAATTTGTAGTCCCCCCTCATTAACTCTCTCCTTTCTGAGATTCTCCTCTCCCTTCTCAGAAATGCCATTCCCCCAAACTCTGTCTACTAATTCTGTAGTCCATAAAGTCTGCAGGTTTTCTAATAGAGTTTTAACAACACTGCTTGAGGTCTACCTTCAGGCTAAAAGTTATAAAAAGGGGAACTCCCTCCTTGTCTTCCTTTTCTTTTAAGTATAGAGTCCTCTTCAGAATCTGCTTACTGTTTTCCAACTTCCAGTGTTTTCAGTTTATAAATAAATAAATACAAATTATATTTATATATGTTTTGTCCAATGCTTACAATTATCATTTATGGGTTAGTTAGTAGCTGGGCTAGTGTGAGCTAATTAGTCCATTCTAGAAAGCAGAACTCTGCTACTAGACTGTTGAAGTAGTCTATATTTCAGTGGTGAATGCCTAGATTAGTGTAGTGCCATGAAACATGGGAAAAAATAGGCAAATACAAGAGATAAGATGTAAATAAATTTTCATGACACTTAGATATTGAGGAATTAAGATAAAAAAGGACATCACAGTGTTAAGCCTGAGTTGCTAAGAAAAGAGGTACACTACAAGAAACACGGAAGTTGAAATGGTATCTTAGCCAGCTTGAGCTGCCACAACAAAATACCACTGAGTGGCTTAAATAACAGAAATTTATTTCTCAGAGTTCTGGAAGCTGAAAAGTCTAAGATTAAGATGCTAACCAATTCAATTTCTTGTGAGAGCTCTCTTCCTGGCTTGTAAATGGTCACCTTGTGCTGTGGCTTCACACGGCAGAGAAAGAGACTAAGTTCTCTGATATCTCTTCTTATAAGGATACAAATCCTATCATATTATGGCTTCATTTAACCTTGATTATTCCCATAAAGGCCCTGTCTCTTAATACAGCCACATTAGGGATTAGGGCTACAACATATGAATTTTCTGAGTGGGGTGACACTAAAGTTTATAGCAAATAGAAAGCTAGTCTAAAATAGAAAAAATTATGAATTATTTTAGATGTGTTATATATGAGATGAACAGTGTACAAGTTATTGGAGACCTGGGATAGAGCATGGAAAAGAGATTATCGATGATAGAATTATAATCCTTTAACACAGAGATCAGAGCTGAGGTCATGGAGATGGATGAGTTCTCTGAAGGAGAAAGCACTGATCATACTGAAGATTAAAAAGACAAGAATGGAGGGAGACTTGCATAAACTCTCATAGAAAGTAAAGGGAGAATAAGTCAGTAAATAAAATAAATAAGCAAGCTGTTGGAGAGATAGGAAAAGAGACAAGAAAATAGAAGAGTGTCAAGGAAGATGAGAAAGAGTAGAGGGCTGTGAAGAAGGGGTCAATGGTGTTAAAAAGTTAGAAAAGTCTTGAAATAGGCCATTGTTAAAAGGTCCTGGATTTGTGAACCATTATTGACCTTCTGGGAAGCAGTCCTCAGTCAAGTGATTTGAAGAAATTAAGGTAAAAGACGTTAAGGAAAAGCAGGAAGAGGGTGATATAAGGACTGTATTTGGAACATAAATGGTGAGTTGGATTACCAGAGGCTTGAATGCAATAAGCAACCACTGAAATGTTCAAAACATTACCCAGAGCAAAATGAATTCAAAATGAGTGCCCAAGTAACTACTCCTTTCAGCTGATTGTGTTTATTCTTTCCACAAAAGTCACTGTGTACCAACTCTACTAAGCTAGGTTATATTCACTGGAGATAAAACAAATAGTTCTTGTCCTCATGTAACGTCTGTGTCTCTTCTGTTTCTGCTAAGGCTCAACTTCTGTCTTCTGGGCATTGAGATTTTTCCTTAGCTGGAGCTCAACTAGAATTATTGTTTGTTTGTTTGTTTGTTTTATTTTTAACACAAACTTATTTACAATTTTTTTATTTTTAAATTTTTAATTGAGATATAATTGACATATAACATTAGTTTCCGGTATACAAGGTAATTTAATATTTGAATATATTATGAAATGATCGCTACAATAAGTCTAGTTAACATCTGTCACCATATATAGTTACAACTTTTTTTCTTCTGAAGAGAACTTTTACGATCTTCGGTTTTAATAGACCTGTTCTTGATAGGACCATCTTCTTTACTCTTGGTTAGCCACATCAGACTATACTATCTGCTCCTTAGAAGCAGAAGAATAATTCGATGATTTTTTATGCTTATTAAAGTTAGACAAAATTTTAGAGTTAATTAACTTTTTAATGAGACTCCCCATTTCGTAATTTTTTTAAAAATTAGTGCATACTGCAATAATGATACTGCCAATTATCAAATGTGTCAGCTTAACTTTATTATGTTTTATTATCATAAATGTAAACTGTACACATAAACTGAGTGTTTAGTGCAGTTAGAATGATTCAGTTAGACTGCCATCAGTCCTCAGCATTAGCATGTTTAACAGCTCTTACTGTGTACCTGGGGTTGAGATCCATTGCATTAGAGATGTGTTGTTTTGTGGTGGTATTTTGCTGAAGAGCTCTGGCTCTGAGGAGGGCCCAGAGATATCAGTGTCTTCTTCATTTGCAAGTGCTTTCCTCTCCCTGCACTTACCTTAGGCTGACTTCTATTGGTGTTCTGCCAATAGAACTCTACTTAATAAACATATTATAAATAATCTTAACCTTATAAAAAGATTATAAAAATCATAAAAATATTTTTTTAATTCAATGCAAACATCATTTTATGGGTAGAAAACAATTGTACCTGCTAACTACTTGCGGTTAGAATGTATTTTTAATTTCCAATGGGTCCCTTTTCTTGTGTAATACCAGTTTTGACCTGTTCTCATTTGGCATAGCTTGGATTCTAGTCACTTCCAAAATACCTTACAAAATAGTTTTAATGTAAAAAAAAGGAAAATGTTAAGCCTCTCATTTTGTCTAATGACTCTATTAGGAGCAAGATGGAATATCTGGCTTTGAAAGAGTCTGTATGTGTGTCTAGATACATTCTGGCTTTTGCCAGAAATAATATCATGCTATATAGTCCCTACCCTGATTTTGAAGAAAAGAGACATATGGAAGAAAAAATATGTCGAACAAGAAGGTAAAAATTGTACCAAGCCCTATTTTACAGCATTGGAATATTGAAGTTATCTATTGACGTGGTACTATATAAGAGATGGCAACCTCAAAATTCTGAAGGGGTCATGCCACTAACTTCACTACTTGAAATCCTTGGACTAAAATGTTGTACTGAAACCAAGCTTAACACTGGCAGTTACATCACCTTTTAAAAACCCTGGGAAGGCACAAAATATGGGGGGAGAAAAATAAAACAAAACTTCTCACTACTTTACACTCTTGGTCTGAGTAGATAAGGGAGATCATGGGAGAAAGAAACAAGCTAACACAATGGGAATGGAAATAGAGATTGTAAAAGAGTAATTGCCATATGGTACACCCCAATAAATAGTGATCGAATGAATGAAATGAGAGAGAAAGATATTGGAAAATGATTTGGGCTAAAGCACAGATTTCATCTGGGAATTGCCTGTTGCTTTATTAATCAAGTATTAAATTACCAGTGTGCTTATTTTAATGAGGGCATATTTTTATCACTGATACAGTGACTAACTACCAAAGGGGGAAAAAAGAAGAGAGCTTATCACAGAAAGAGAGGCGAGTGCTTCCTCTTCTCTGTTTCCTATGTTTTATTGCACATCATGCATTTCTATAAGATATGACCTAAAATTCTAAAGGAACCTGACCTTTCAAAACTCATCTGAATTTTGTTAGGACTACTAAAGATTACATGATTGTGCCAGAAAGTTAACCTACTTAGGCTAATTTAGGAAATCTTTTTTTTTTTTTGGTCTTCTACTTTGCATTTATTACTTCACTTTCATTCCAGTCAAGCCTGTTAGTTAAGTATCTGGAAAGCCACCTAGTGCCTCTGGGCAACTGTTGGTTGGAAATTTTACTACTGAGTCTTCTTTTTACACACTTAATGATCAGTCACTAACTTTAAGGTTTTAAAGTGGTTCTGATAGTTTTATAAATGGCCTTATTGAGGTATAATTTACATAACATAAAATTTACCCGTTTCAAGTATATAGCTCAGTTAATTTTAGCAAATTTATATGGTCACAACCTGTTTTGAAACATGCCCCCCTCGAAAATTCCCTGTGCCCTTTTGCAGTCAGTCTTCTCTCCCACCTCCAGCCCCAGGCAACTACCGATCTGCTTTCTGTAGCTGTAGTTTTCTGTAGCGTTTGGTAGAAACTTCATCTGAATGAAATCAGAGTATCAGATACTTATTTTTAGTTTAGAAACAAAGTTTACCTATTAAAATAGCCAGACCAACTAAATTAAATGGATCATGTATTTCACTATAAACAGCAGCAGAGTAAATTAATTAGATTAGAAGTATTTTCTTAATCAGGTGTTATGACTTTATTGTATGTCTCATTTGCTTTGCTGAATTGCAACTTCCTCTCTTTTTGCATCATATGTTGTTCAGTTTTGAGCTATGCATTACATATTATTTCTTCAAGATATATGGATTAATATTCTTTTCAACTTCAGGCTTTATTCTAAAGTCTATATTATTATGACATTTTCCCCACCTCCCCCGCTACCTCCAGAACAACAAGTATTTATGTGTGTACAAAGGAAAAGAAAACAGAGATACCTAATGAGCCTTCAAACATTCACTGATAGATGAATGGATGGAAGAGGGATTGATGACTTTCATATATTTCGGCCTTAGGAAAGTGGTTTATAGCATAATTTCTTAGGATGTAGAAAATTAATAAGTTGCATGTATTTACAATAGAATTTCACTCTGCATGTATTTTTATTTAACAGAAGGAATGTGAAACATGTGCTAGCAAGGAATAAAGCATCACGTTGGACGAAGTCCTATGTTTTACCAGAGTTTCCCTATGATGTCAAGTGCATGCTAGCAGAACAGAAGTGTCCTGATCATAGCATGAGGATAAGGATCATTGAGTTTCTCCAGGCTGACATGACTAAGTATCTGGAAGGCTCATTGTGAGTAATAACAGGACTTGTTCCTGTGGGAGAAGGTATGTTTTTAGAGTAAAATAGAATTCATTTGGAACCAACCCTCTTCGGATTTGGGTTGGCATATTGGTAATAAGTCCAACATGACCCAATATTTTAATGTCTACACTGTTATCTGGAAAGAGTTGAAGAAAAGTAAGTGCAATTTAAACTCACCTTAAAGGAAGGAACGTGGGCTGCTTGAAGTGGTAAGTGTCCTGCTTGTTGCACTGACCAGGTATCCCACCACGCAGCAGTATAATGATGTGGTCAACGCCCTCCTGCAGGCCCACCCTTTCCTGGATGAGGACCGCTGTGGCTTTGTAAGTGACTGCATGGTGCCATTTTGTTAATCTCAGCCCATCTTAAAATAATGGCCTTGCATTATTTAGTAATGTTATGCCTCACCTCACTTTCTTCAGCTTCTCTCTCTCTTTCTCTCTCCTCGATACCTTCTGTGCCTCTCTTAGTGTTTGTCTTTCTTTTTTTTATAGACTTTACATTTTAGAGCAGTTTTAAGTTCAGGAAAATTGAGAAGATGATACAGACATTTCTCCATATGTACCCTCTGCCCCTACACATGCATAGCTTCCCCTATTACCAACACCCCTACCAAGTGGTACAGATTTTTTTTTTTGTCTAGGACGATCTCTCTGCTCTTTTTTGTTTTTCTTGGTATTTACTTTTTAGACAAGTCCAGTGTAGTTGCTGTGTAAGATGGTCCACATTCTGGGTTTGTCTGAATGTTTCTTGATGATTATATTTGGGTTTAAAATGTTGGGCAACAATCTGCTGGTGGTGCTGTGAACTGCTTCACATATCAGATCAGGAGGCCCATAATTTCAGGGCTGTTTTTTATTGCAGAGTGATTAGAGAAGAGTCGTATTCATGTAGGTCTTTCCACACGCTCTCCAGTGGGAAAACTATGGAAAAGGGGGATGATTAATCAATGACACAAATATTATCTACCAAGGCATCTGAATTAGGAACTCATGATGCCAGACATGTAGCAACTCGTTGGTTGAGTACTCATGTGAAAAACTGCATGTGATTTGTCTTTTTATTTTTGTTCCTATCAGACAGTTAATAAGGAGGGAAGGGAGAGTCTGGGAAGAAGAAATTGGCAATTTAAAAATGTCCTAGCAGTTGATTGTTATAATACCTCCCAACAAGCCAGCAGATTTAGAAAACCTTCAGAGCTATAGGAAATATGAGAGAAAAAATATATTTGCACTAGTTCATATTTCAAGGCTAAAAAAATATAAACAATCCATTATTTCTGTGCTGTTGTTAAACAATTATGGTAGAGTCTGGAATCCCAGCCTGTGGAAAGTGATGAAGCATCTCTGACTCACACATCCCCAGGTGCTTAATCAGGGACAAAACTGTCCTCCAACCTCAACCCACAGCACACCTCACCAGGGCTGTGGAAGGTTTTATGAACAGCACTTTAGTTACAAATAGCTACTTATTTGAGTCTTCCAAAACTCACTGAAATGAACAGGACTGACCTTATTGCTCTCTCACTGTGCTGGGCTTGGTGAGCAAAGCAGACATGAGCCTTATCTTTGCATGCTTGTAGCCCAGTGGAAGTAAGGCAGGGAAGGAAGGGAGGGAGGAAGGGAGAAAGAATGAAAAGAACAGAAAAGAAAAGCAACGGAAACAGAATATCATCACATAGATGATGGTACATACCGGTGTGATAAGTGTTGACAAAGAAAGATGAGAGCTGACAACAAAGAGAAATGAGCTGTTAGGGTGGCCATAAGGGAGTGCTGACTGAGCTGAGATCTGGATGGAGGCAGAGCGAGAGTTAGATACGAGCAGGGTGTGGGAGGGGTATCTTTGTGTTTGCAACAGTAGATGTTCCACAAATATTTAAAGAATTAATGCCAATAGTATTCACTGAAGTGAATTTCAAGGGATGATAGAAAAATCTTATATGGATTGATAAATTTTCTTTAAATGCACCAATCTATATGTGCATAAGCCATTATCAGTTCCTTTCTAGAGCTCACTAGATAAAAGTAGAGTACATCATGGAGACAGCAAAGTAAGGTGAAAAGTATCTAATTTTAGGAATTAGAAAATCTAGATTCAAGAACCAGTATATTTACTTAATAGCTATATGACATTGTGAAAATATTTTTATTTCTGACTCCATTTTCTTATTTGTAATATAAGGTTTGCAGTTTTTATAGCAGTATCACAAAATTTCTAAGAGTAAATGGAACGATAGATATATTATTTCTGTTACTGTGATGTGAAAATATTTCCAGCCTGAAGGTGATAGAAAAGATTTTATTGTTTATATAGAATTATTTCAACCTCTTCAAAGATTAATTGTCCTGTTTTATTTTATACAGTTTTTATGGAAACGAGCCCTCAAAGATCGTTTTAAATATGTTCGAAGACCCATAGAAGATGATGAACAAGTGATGAGAAATAAGTGTAAATTTGGACACCGAAGAGGCCAGACAAGGAAATCTCTTGCTGATATAAGATTTGATGAAATTAAAATTGTCCAGATAAAAGTAAGAATCTTTAATTGTTTTTTAATTGAATCTTTAATAGCTCTGACAGCTTATTGATCAGTTGATTGATTAAGAGATAATAAGTAATAGCGTTTGAAAAAAAACAAAATAAGATATCCTTTCAGTGTAGTCAGAAAACAAAAAAAAATATGTTTTGCATAGCAAATAATGTGAATGACAGTATTTCCGGAAGGGAGCTTCCAAAACTAGTCTGAGTGTAGTATGCTCTTGAGCATCTCATACTTATTCTTTTACATCTTCGAAAAACCTAGAAAAACCCTTATGTTCTGGGTCCTTGAATATCTTCCTGTCATCTTAAATGTATTTTGTGTTCTCGTGGTTCTTATTGGTACAGAAAGTTTTTAATATTCGTAATGTAGGGATAGGTAGGCTGTAGTCTCAAGGTGTCAGGGAGGAAGGTAGTGCACGTGTCGACGCATACTCTGTGTTGCCCTTTTTTTGATCAGAAGGGGTCCCACACCACCCAAGGCAGCCATGGGGAACGTCAGGCCAAGGACTTCAGGCAGGGCCTGGAGATTTCTCCCTCAGCAGCAGGTTTGCTGTATACAATGTCCAAGTGGCTCCTAATTATCTGAGATGCTAAAAGTATTCCTTAATTGCCTTGGAGCCCCCACATATCCTCAGAAGCAAGAATGTCTTCTACGAATAGAATAGATTGAACTCCTTAGGGAGGATGTCCAAACCTTAAGTATAGAAAGCTAAACCTCATGCTCCCCCAGTTCTGTTTCCACCTCGATCTAACATGAATACATAATTCAGTTCTTTACCACAAACACATTTATGTTAGTGATGTACTCGGTACAAATATTCTGTCTTGTTCTTAATCTGGTATATTTATTTGCCATTAATAGAGCAGCCAATTGGGTCATGTCAATTTTATTAGCACTACTAATAGCTCCACGGGACATGAATGTTCTTTAACATATTTTGTAAGCCATTCAGCCCAGCAGCATACATAAAGAGAAAGTTTAGATAAAGGTATATATTTAAATATCTTATTATAATTTTAAAAAGAATTTTCAAATAATAAACCAGTTAAGATAATATAATTCTCTGTCTGCTCTTTGACAAGACAAGACAGATGGAAGGTGCCTAAATTTAGTGGCGTAATTTTTTAGAAAGTTTGACTGCTATATTCTACGATAAGCTAAAATCATGATAGGGACAGAATTACATTTATTTAAAAATATATTTTATATTCTTAAAATTAAACGTCACTCTACAAAGGAACATGATTATGCATAAATTGGTTTCCTCAAAAAAGTTGATTTTCAGTCTACTAAAAATGGAGTTCCTTTATAAATAAATTAACATTTTGCAAACTCAGTTTTCCTTCTTTTCCATGATGCATGTCCCACTAAAATTCACTAGAATGGATGAATGGTAAAATTGGAAAATTAGCAATTGTCGCAGCACTAGAAGTCAAGGGTCAGGGCTTGGGGTCAGGGCTCACCTCCAGGGACACAAGGCTAAATGGCAGCTTCTCTTTTGTTGACACGTCATCACTGAACCAACTTGTACACTCATCTTTGTGTTCCTTCTCAAAGCCACCTTAGTTTTTTATGTAACTACAGCTTTCACGGCTCCTCTCATCCACCTCCCTGTCTCGTCCCCCAGACATACCTGAATCCTAAAATGAATCCTCCCGAGACCCATGCAGGGGCTTTTGCTACAAAAACCACAGGGGGTTGAATGTACCAGGCCCCAAGATAAATTAAGTTGCAAAAAAATTTAGTTTTGACCTTCCTGCTAGCTGGGGCAAATTATAAAGTGGTCGTTGTTCACATCTGAAAAGACAACGTTTTTCCTGGCAAACAATCTAACTGGTAAGGATTTACTTTTCTCCTCCTTACCAATGGAGCTAAAAATTGCTGATTCTTTTAAAAACTGTAGCATCCCTGTTTATGGTCTGTAAAGCCAAAGCTTTAAAAGATGGGGAAATATTTATAATAGAAAATTACAGAAACAACATGTTTCTGTGTGTTGTATCCTCCATGGTGATTAAGCAAATGTAAAACCACTAAGAGTGGAGGGACAAATCCGCTGAATATACTACTTATCTCATGGAATTTTATACTTAAAATTAATTGCCGAAATAATTTCTGATCTCCATTTTGAACTTCTGACAGCTGTTTTTTAATATCTTTAAGATTTCTGAAAATGAAAGATATTTGGATTAAGAGACACTTTGGTAACTTTCACATTTTAAAAAGTTTCTTTACTGGGCACAATATTTCCATAATATAGAAAAAATTATTCCCTGTGCTGCAGAAATGGAAAGTGCTGATTCAGGCAAAAAGCCAGGAATCAGGCCATTCCCTCAAAGGCAGGGAAGAGGCTTTGGCTAAACTGGAGGAAGATTTTGAGAAGAGAAGGACAAAAGGAGAGGAAGAGATTTTCATTGGTTTGGTTTTGTTTCTGTTGTCTTTTAGAGCGTGGAAGGATTCAGGTAGATGTCTCATTGAAGGAAGGTTCATTTCTTAGTCCTGTCACATGGACTTCTTTAGATAACCTAGGCAGCTGCAGAATTTGTGTGAGTCTGAGTGTAGGCCACTGATCTTTTTGTCTCTCTCAATCTCCTGGAGCAGTTTAGCATAGTACAAACTATACTACAAAACTTGAAGCATCAGCAGCACCTAAACACCCACCCATGTGTCAGTATATCTGGGCTCCTCGTATTCAACGACTATGTTATAGTCACCATGTTATATGGATAACTGTACTTGTCAGAATCCCAGATTATGTACCTAGAACAAATCCCGCAAAATACTGGGTATTTTGCAATAGTTAAAAGTCCTTTTCCAACCTCACAACCTCATGTCTCTGCTGCTTGTAGGGTCACACAGCCAAATGCAGCATAAGTGGTATACTTATTCATCAGACTTTTAGTTTTAGGTCCAAATAATTCTGTAGACTTATGAATTGATTAATTTTTTTTGCTTAATTATCTTTTCTTATACTTCATCATGTATTTATAAACTGTCGACGTAATAATGTCCAAAACTGTAAAGAATTTATATGAGTTTATTTGAGCCAAACCGACGACATATGCGACATATGCTGGGGAGCGAGATCTCAAATGCTCTGGCGAATGAGTTTTGCAGTTTGTTTTACACATTTATAATTAAGGTGGGAATGTAAGGAAGATTACATGAGGATGGGAGAGAGAATGGGGATCAAATTACATGATACTAAAGATTATGTGCTCTCTTGAGGGTGGTCTGCTTTAGAAAGAGGGGTGTGAAAGAGTAGTCAGTACACAAGGAGGAAGGACAGGTCTGGAAGGAGGCATTTCAATGTGTTTTAACCTAGACACTTAAAGCAAAAATAAGCCTTTTACTAAAGAAGTTCTATGCCTGAGATGTAACTACTCACCATGACCTGCCCAGTTAAAAATTTATGGTCAAATCTCCCTGCAAGGTTACTTTCTGTAGAATGCCTTTTTTTTATCCACAAAGTAGAAGTATAATTAGATTCTCAAAACAGTAAACTTAAATAAGTAATTTCATAAGTTGCTTACAATATTATCCTTTTTAAATGATGAAGACACTGGTTTTAAAAGTTTATAGGGATTATATGGAACTGCATGGCAGTGTAGAGGAGTCACACTATATACTATAAATTTTTTTTTTTAATTAAAAAACCTCAGGAGCTAATTAAAGTTGAGTGAATCAAACTCTTCATGGAACGTTAGCATCATTGCCCTTTGGCCTTTTTCTGGTTCTTTTCATTCCTTTTTTGTCCCCATTCCTATCCACCCTCCTCCCCGCCTCTACCCTTCGGCAACCATTCTAATGTCTCTCATAGGTATCTTTCTGTTGTAAGTGTTCCAAATTGTGTATTATCACTTTGGGTTTACATATATGTGACTGAACGTAAATAGTATTCTTACCTCATTCTGGGTTCACTTTTTTTCACTAAGACCCACTTATTTCACTATGTGTATTTCTAGTCCGTGATTCTAACAATCATTAAGTACTTACCACAAGCCCTGTTTCTCCCCACCACGAATCGTACCATCGTATATGTCTGGTTATGAACCTACCTGTGTGCCTGTGTGTTATTTCTTTGGATCGTGGGAGTGGAAGTGATGGGGCAGAGGGCATGCATGTACTTAATTTGACCAATTGCTCTTCAGAATGACTTTGTCAGTCTCACTCCCACAGAAGTACATATGCCTGTAATCCTGCCAGCCCTTGGCATTATCCAGCCTGCCAGGGTTTGCCACTTCTAATAGGTATAAAGTGTAATCTCATTCTTGTGATTTGCATTTCCCCAGGTGTGAGCATCTTTACACCTTTGTTAGCCTTTTGAATTTCTTCTTTTAGAAAAGTACCTCTTTAGATATACTTCCGTTGTTTTAATGAGCTGACATCTTTTTCTGGTTGATCTGTAGGAAGCAGTTCTTCCCATGCCCTATGTCACAAAGATATTCTTCTTCTCTTTCTTCTCCTAAATTTATAGTTTGCACTTTCACATCTTTATATATGCTATTAAGTAAGGATCTACATGTCGTGAGTCACTTTCTCAATACCAATTACTAAACAATCTGTCCTTTTTTCATTGGTTTATGATGGCACTTTTATTGTATGTTAAATTACCTAATAGACTTGGATGTGTTCTGGGGGCTCTTTCTTATTCCATTGGTTAGTTTAGCAGTCTGTTCTTATGCCATTGGCATATTACATTTGAGTACTTAGTGATTATTACTTAATATCACTTAATACTTAGAATAAAGATATTTTTTCTTACCAATGAGAAATGTGCTGGGTCAGGGAAATCCCTCAATAGAAAGGATTCTGGGGAGATTTGTCCACATTTTCTAGAATAAGGAGAATTGCAGGGAGTTCTTTTCTTAGGAACTGACCTTTGGGCCAATCTGCACCATCTACCTTCTCAGAGGAGAACTAGCGCCTGGGCTAGGGGCGTTGCGTTCAGATGGGAGGGTCGAACCAAAAGAAAGGTCCGAGATTCTGCCAGCACAAGGAGCAGCAGCATAAGCTGTCTTGCTCTTGTGGAGGGCCTGCTGTGACAGAATAGAGATGCTCTGATGAATACATCCTGCTCCTGTCGTCCTGATCCTGGGGTGGGGGTGAGGGTGACATCTGGTCTATGTGTGACACTGAACCTGGGTCCAGACATTGCCATAGTCTGATTCTCATCCTTTCTTGGGAATTTCTTTATCCAGAAGAGGTCATACTCTCAGGCATCTGACAATAGCCTCATTTGAAACATTGGGATATAAACATAGTTTTTGAAATGCTTAAATTCATCTTTAATGCTTTTTTGACTAATGTATACTTTTTTCCCTAAATTATTGATGTTTCCTTCAGCTAGTAGAGCCCTCAAACTATTAGTATAAACTCTCTCATGGGATATAAGCTGACTTTGATAATAGTCAACGCTTCTTTCAAAATTTTGTGAAAAAAATTGAGCTTATATTTTTCAGGTGTGTCCAGTTCTTCACATATATGGCTGACTTTTTCATGTACTTTGAAAAGATTTTCCTTTATCTTTATGGAGTAAATTAATCCTAAATTGGCTAATAGGTATCTTTATGGGGTAAATTAATCCTAAATTGGCTATTAGGTGAAAATTCATTTTGTATTGAAGCAGAGCAGGAAGGATTTGGTAGTTTCCACGAGAGCTTTTACTTCTCTTTTATTTATTTATTTTCCCTAATTGCAATGAAGTTTTCTCAGTGTGGAGCCTTTTAATGTGATCTTTAGTGTGTAGATTATTTTCTTTTTATCAGTTAGTTCATTTTACATTTGGTTTCTTTTTAAGAGTTTTAAATAAGTAACATACTATTAATCAGTTTCTCCAAAATTCCTTTTGATATCGTCTTCTCAGAGGTCTTCATTTTATGATATATTTTTTATATCCAGTCCAAGTTACTGTAATCCATGTTGTCTTCTCCAGGAATAACAGTTGTTCCAGTCTTTTAGTGCCTTGTTTTTCAGCTGTTTAGTGGTTCTGTTTATTATTGAAAGTGGATTACTGAACTCCCTAATGTTTATTATTCTTGAATTGTCTCTTTCTTCCTTCAATTCTGTCAGTTTTTGCCACATGATTTTTGGGACTCTGTTGTTAGGTGTATATATGTTTATCATTGTTACATCTTCCTGATGGATTGGTCCTCATACCATTATTAAATACCCCTTTTTGTCTCTTAAGAACAATTTTTATCATAAGATTTATTTTGTTTTTGGTTACTGCTTGCAAGGTACATCTATTTCCTATCTTTGTGTGTTTGAATCTAAAGTATATCTCTTGTAGACAGCATATCATAGGATCATTTTAAAAATACATTCTGTAAGGTAGGGTTTATA
>KE767706.1:0-12695 GCA_000465285.1 Eidolon helvum | reverse complement strand
TGTGCTCTTTTGCTATTTGTTTTCTATATGCCATCTCTTTTTTGTAATTTTATTCCTTAATTACTGCCTTCTTTTGTGTTAAGTAGATAGTAGATAGTTTTTTACCATACTAATGTAATTTCCCTTATTGTTTTTTTTCAACATATAACAATCTACTTTGGATTAATACCAATTTAATTATAATAGCTTACAAAAATTTCACCCCTATAAAACTCTATCCCTCTTCCCTTTCGTGCTGTTATTATCACATAAACCACATTTCATACATTGTATGCCCTACAACACAGGTTTGTAATTATTGCTTTGTACAATTGTCTTTAAAATATGATGGGAGGAAGCATTACAAACAGAAAATACATGTATACTGTCATTTATATTTCCCTTGTATGACCTTTACCAGTGCTCTTTATTTTTTCATGTGGATTTGAGTTATAATCTAATGTTCTTTCATTTTAGCTTGAAGAATTACCTTTAATGTTTCTGGTAGGACAGATCTGCTTGTGACCAATTCTCTCTGTTTTTATCTGGAAATGTCTTGAATGTCTCCTTATTTGAAAGGTTGTTTAGCTGGAAATTGTTTTCTGTTTTGAGAATTGTGCGTTCTGGTATCTCAGTTAATATGGTTTTATCTATAGCTAACAGAAAACCCTTTCTAAAATTGGCCATAACTATATTTAAAAAAAAAATAACTATGCTCTCACATAACAAGAAACCCAAAGATACATGAGCGTGGATGTCCTTGTAGGGTGTTTTTTTATCCCTGAATCCTCCAAATATTTGCTAAACAAAAAATTAATAAATACCAAGAGTTAAATTACTCAACACTATACTTATAATTCATTTCTCTCTTAAAACATTTTCTTTTCCTAGTTATTGGATATATAGGTACTCCCATAACTTTGAAAATCATGAAGCAGTTTTGTGTGTTAGCTTTTTTGGCATTAGAGATAAAATGGAACTGAAAGTTATGCAAAAACTACTTAGATAGTCAAATGTTAAGAATATCTACTGAGTTCTTTTGGATTTTTTTATGGCAGTTACTCTTTGTTTCTTACTGCACCTGACACAGAATGATTTATTGTCTAAATACTAATCATTTTTTATAGCCTTTTTCACAGATTTTTCTCTCATGGGCATAGTATAAGCTACTTATCCAGTTTGTTTGCATCCAACTCAGGTTAACGTTCTGGTTAACATAATTATGCTGATTCCTTTGAAGTCACAAATCCCACAGGTGACTTCCACTTCCCTCCAAAGTATCCATTCATTAGCATTCTTGGTCAGGAATGATCTGTTTCCTGCTTCTTGCCTTCTTCCTGTGATGCTTCTTCAGCATGTCTCTCCACTTTCTTTGCCTTCTGACACAGACATCTAGCAGCTGACTCTGCTGCATCTGCTGTTGTGTAAGACTTAGACATTGCTTATTCACTAGTTCTCTTATCTTTGTGTGTACTGCTAAGGAGTGCAGCCTGTCAGAACAAGGTCGTCTACTTCCTCAGAGAAGTGGGGAGCTACACTAAGACAAGAACCCCCATCCCTGGTTATCTCTGTGTTTGGGAAAGTTACCTCCTCTTTGAAAGTCTCAGTTTGCTCATCAGTAAAGTGAGAGGCATGGACCAGATAATTTCTTAGTTCCTTCCAACTCTAATGATCTAGAAATTATTAGAAAAGTGAGAATTTTAAAGTCTGATGCAACCAACTATTTTTTTCTAACAAGGAATGTCACATCAGTCTAGAATACAACACACTAATGTGTTAATTCCATCAAGCAGAAGCATCCTAGAAACTCAGCTTTTTATGATAGTTAATGAATTGGGTGGGGATTTTAGGGGAAGCAACACACCATGTGTTTAGTAGTCTATAAATGTCAATATTAACAATTATAGAACCAATGGTATATTGCAGTAAGAGAAGAGCTGTTTATGTAATTAAAATTTTTTCCTTTACTTTTTAAAAATTAGAATTTTTTTTTATTAATAAATCTGTCCTTATAACATTTGAGACTGATAAAAGAATATACATAGCATATGTGGTATTTATGAGACAAAATGAGCACTGTGAGCCCAACATCAAGCTTTAGAATTAGAACACCCCCGTACCTCGTGTCTGCCTGTAATCGTCCTCTCTCCCGTGCCTGCCTTTCCAACACTATTGCTCTCTACTCTGAATTTTGTTTATCATTCATCTGTTTTTGAAATATATGACTTTATCACATATGCATGATTCCTAAGGAAAGACTTTGCATACAATTTGAAGCACTCTATTTTGAAAGTTTAGTAGGATTTGTCTAGAAAACAGTCAGCTCTTGGAATTTTTTGTGGAAAAGCTATTATTTTCTAATTAAATTAATGTAAGATTTTTACGAACTTCTTTCAGTCTATTAAGTTATATTTTTCTGGAATTTGTTCACCTGGTCTATGTCTTGCTAGTCATCTATGCTCACAGATGACTTGTAAAAGCCTTGATTGTTTTTCATCTTTTACAGGTAATTATGTTCACATTCTGGTCAGGTAAACAGACAGTTTGTGAAGTTGTTAATTCAAATCCAAATTCAGTTGAATGTCCTCTTGATGCCAGACAGACAGCTCGACAGGGTGGGAGTCCAAGGAGGGACCCTGACCCTGAGATTCAGGTGACCGGGTTCTTGTCTTATGCCCTGAGAAAGAATTCAAGGACATGACAAATAGCAAGCTGGAGAGCTCAAGTTTTTTACAGTGAAAGTACAAACTTAAGAGAAAAGTGCGAGCAGCTCAGAGAGAGAGTCTGCCCCGAGCTGTCTGAATTACGAGCTTTTGTTTTCTTGGGGGTGGGGAGGGTGTCCCAAGCCTATCTGGCCTGCCTCCAGTTCTTGGCTTGTTTCCCATGTCACCTGGAGGGGAGGAGGTGGCCCAAGGCAATCTGTCCTGTCTCCTGGCCTTGGCCTATTTCTGAGGCTGGAGTCTCACGCTTGAAATCAAAACAAGGAGAGGGCTGAATAAGGGGCAAGGGAGAAATTCCAGAGCCACATCCTGGAGGGGAGAGAGGACTTCCCTAGGCTAACTATCCTGCCTCACTCTCAACTAATTTTTCCAGAAAGATTTTTTTTCTTGTCTCCTCAAAGCTGATTGTCTTATATTTTTAATGATAACATGCAGGGTATTTCTTAACCACCCCACCTCACCTCACCCAGTGTACCCAAATGTGTAATGTATAATGACAGCTTGATAATTTAGCAACACAAATACCCAGTTATTATTTTAAATATGGATTATATGACATGATACCGCAGCTATTAAAAGGCGTTTAAAAAGAAAAAATGCAAGCAGTAACAACAAACCTTAATTTAAAACCTTTTTATCTCTTCTTAATATTTTATTTTCTAAAATTTAAATGAGTTGAAATAAACATTCCTGTTAAGTGTGAACCTTCTGGATGACCTAGATTTCCATGTAAAAGGGTATGTAGGAAATGAAGTTACTCGTAGATCTGTCAGAGACCAGATTATAATTCTAATTAAATAATTAACCATCTGATTTGTTCACACCTTTAAAGACTATTTGTTTACCATGTTCAAGGTCAAGTGTAGTTACACATAATGGTGCTCATCATGTAAGTGCATTATTATGATATATATGAAATGAATACAATACAACCTATAATTCAAATTCTCATAAAGTGTTAAGCTGAAACTTGAAATATAGAACATATTGATATTTTGAAAATATTTCGCAGGAAGAAGCTGTTTGTTTAGATTCTGAGGTAGATGAACATATTAGCTGGTTCCAGCAAGAATATGTGAAAAAAGACAAAGACTGGAGAGAAGTCGATAAGAGGATGAGCCAGACTTTGCAAATAAGAAGGAAGTTGATTCGAAGCAGAACGCCTCTGAAGGACATTCTTAAAATGTTTCCTTTCTTGAAGTGCCCTAATCAGGTATCTTTATTCACTTATAATTCTCTGATTATAGTGTCAAAAAGGACTTGTCTCTCTTTCCTCTCAGAGCAGTAAAAGCACTGCGTAGCAAGGTGGTAGGTATGAATCTCAGGGGCTACAACCAGGACAGTTTGGTAAGAATTTCTAGAAGCATATTCTAATAACACGCACTGGCTGCCTTCAGATTTAAAGAGTTCCCTGTCACTGGATATATTGGGAGGCTGGGGGACCACTACTTAAGGGTATTTTGTTAGCGTGAAACATTTTCCCTTTGCATGCATTCACACAATCAAGATAGTTTATTAAGGAAATATTAAGATGCAGCATTACTCAAAATCTATTTCCTTTATGACCCCAAATCATGTCATAAGGTGGTCTTAAAATACATGACGTTTAAGGGGTAATTCGTGTACTCTGCCATTTAGTTTACTTAAGGTAGCCATTAAAGGATCCTATTACAATTTTAGTGTAACATTAGCTATAGTACATAATGAAAGATTCATCAGAGTTTTTGCCTAAGAACACATTTCATGGAAGAATTCTTTAGGTGCAATCAACCAAATTGAAAATGAAAAGTCTTACCCATTTTTCTCCCCACTCCAAAATAATAAGAATTTGCTTGCATGTTTTATTTTAATAATAATATCAATAGCAAACATCTGAACTTACTATGGAGCAGATATATTCTTTGCACTGTACATGTATTATTTTATCTATTCTTCTCAGCAACCCTACCTTTTTTTGCTTACTTTCTCTTAATCTGTTCCTATCATTAGGAACAGTAGTAGCCAGCAGCCTCTGGCTATTAGAAAAGTATGCCATATTGACACAGCTACAAAATATAGTTTTCATGCAAAAACTTGTCAATCTAAAAGTTTATAAACTCTTTAAAAACAGGGAGCATGTTTTAAACATCTTAGTATCCCCAAAGTATCTACTAGAGTACTATATGAAATACAAATAAAATGTTGACTTTTTGAATGCTGAATGAGTTAATGGATGGTTGGTGTCTTTATCGGTTTGGAATGCTGTAACAAAAATACCTACCGTAGACAGACTTGGTGGCTTATAAACAACAAAAGTTTATTTCTTGCAGCCCTAGATTAAGGCACTTGCAGATGTGGTATCTGGCTAGAGCCTGCTTTCTGGTTCTTGGATGGCACTTTCTAGCTGTAACATCACATAGCTGAAGGGCAAGCTACCTGTCTGGGGTCTCTGTACTAATCCCATTCATGAGGGCTCTGTCCTTAGGACCTAATCACCTCCCAAAGGCCTCACATCCTAATAGCATCACACTGAGCATTAGATTTCAACATATAAATTTGGAGAGACACGAACGTTTACTTGGTATAACACAAAGGTCACTGATATTATAGTCTTATTTATATTCAAAGTTTCCATTGAAGTGCAGCTTGCAAAGGTTTAGTGATTAAAAACAGATGAGCTCTGTGGTTCAGTGGTCTTTTTTAAAAAAGTAGATGATAGTAAGTCTGAGGCTGATTATCACCCTGAGTGAGGAGTAAAGAGGAGATTTCAGACCCGAGACTATATCTCTCATGCTTTGTCTAGGTCTCTGTCTTTTTCCCCTAGTCTCTCAGGTATTTAAACCTTTATATCCAAAATATAAATTGGGGTATGGTTTTTGTAATGAGTATACTTACTGAATAAAGTTGTTTATTTCTTGTTTTAAAAAAGTTAAACATTTTAGGTATCTTCAGGAAGTACCTCCCTAACTCAGCCTGTCTAGCTTAGCTGGGATTTACAATTGATAAACCCTGTTGTGCTTCCTACAATAAAAGCAAGTGTGACTTTATATACAAATACCCCATTAAAAACAACCCTATAGGAGGTCAGCTGCCCCTTGTTGCTACTACCATTGTGGAAATACTTGGAGCTTAGGGTGCTGTGGACACAGACGTGGCAGAAGAGAAGCAGCTGGTGTGGGAAGGTAGTCCTAGGGGTTTACCTGAACTCTCCATCACTACCTGCACTCATTAACATCCTCCCCTCAAAAGACTTTCAACAGAAAATTTAAATATTAATAATTTAAAAATATACTTTTAGACTACCTAAGATATTATCAACTAGAAATTTGTTACTGGGATCTATTGGATGTGACATGAAACACTACCGGAATTGAGGGGAAAATATCAAATACAATTTAACAGTTCCCCAAATTTTCCAATAAATCCTTTGAGATGCTAGTTTTCGCCTTACTGAGAAACTATTTCAACAGTCTTAGAACTTAAGTACATAAGAATCACCAGCTAATATAATACTTGCAACTATATACTACAACATATATAATAATTAACTTTATAGTAGAGAAATGTGGCAGATTCCATCTTAACGAAGTGATAAAAGTTAACATTTCTAATAATGGGCCCAGTTAGCACCTTGTGCTTCCTCATGCAGTGAAAAGTGTCAGTGTTCTTGCTAAAAATGCATAAGTCTTGAAGAAATATCATATAAACCTAGACCAACAAAGTAATTCGCTTTTGCTTTTCAAAAATGTCAAAGAATATAAGGAACAACCAAGAAGCTGTTTCAGATGGAAGGAGACTAAGGAGCTATGATCTCTAAATCTCACACATGTTCCTGGATTAGATCCTGATTTATAAAAAATACGATTGGAACTGGCAACTTGAATGGGGTCTGTGGATTAGATTTTCCTGATTTCGATGGTTGTGCTGTGGTTATATAGAAGAGTTCCTTGTACTTAAGAAATACACAATGAAGAGTTAAGGCATAAGAGGCAATCATATCTACAGCTTATTGTCAAATGGATCAAAAATGTTAGCATTAGAAGTTGCATGAAGGGCAAAAGTTACTATTTCTGTAACTTTAGTGTAAACTTCAGAATAAAAGGTAAAAAAATTCCTAGCCTATGTGCACCCAGGAAAGTGGAAGAATATTCAACACCTTCATGCTCCACTTTACAACTCCCTGCTAAGAGAAGACCTTTTCAGGGTATTATCCTAGATTAGTGACCCACTCAGGGCTGCCTGATAACAGCCACTATGCCTTTGTGAAAATGTGCATCTCAGTTTTCTGACAACTTTTGGACCTTATCTTTGGGCAATTGATGATCTGCCAAAATATTTAAGGAACAATGAGACACAGTAGGTAGTATATAACTATTCTTTACAAAGTTTTAGAGAAAGTGATGATGACATCAGTTCCTACTAGTGTTAAGTGATAATCTTAAAAATGCCACTATCAAAAGAAAAAAAAAGTAGGGAGGGAAACAGTGGTGGTGGAATTGAGGGGAAGAACTTAGGCACTGGCCTAAAGGAGATCCCATGAAGGTAACCTGGTCTTGCTTTCATCTTGTAGTCAAATGTCTTACCTGTACAATTTTTCACAAGTTTGTTTCTATCTGATCTGTCCTCCAGATCTCTTTAGGATACTAAAGTTAGATATTTTTCAACATTTGTCTACTAAAATCTAAGTTTTCTTCTTTGCCTCTTGTTGGACACTGCCAAAACATAACAATGTGGTTTACCTAAAGAAATGTAAGATCCTAGAATCTTAGTTGAGTAATCCAAATAGCCAAAATATGCATATATACTTTGGAACCCTCATTTAGTTGAGTCTGCATCGCTTTAATTCTATGCGCTACCAAGTTTGCCATGTCCATTATTTATTTATCTTTTACTATTCACTTCAGTCTTTTGTTCTTTTCTCTTCCTGTCCTAAATCTTTACTTCTCCACTAAAGCTTAGATATTAAATATATATGTTAAACTACATTCAACATTTAATATAATCCTAAGGAGTTATTTCCTTATATTACCTTTTCTAGTGATTGGATATCTTTTTCTTCTTCCAGATGTTCAGAGAATTTCAGCTCCTTACCAGAACAGATATTTATAAGAAAACAAGGCACATTTTGGAATCCTATTCAGAAAATATACTGACTTCTTTTTCAGTGGTGGACAATCCGATCAATATTGCATTGCAAGAAAAAATGAAACAGCACACAGATGAAGACATGTTGAAATGTTAGTAAACCTAGGAGTGGGGTGATCTGGTCTGTTTCTGTATAATTCAGGATAATTAGAAAAAGTTCTGTTTAGGTAACAAGTAAAGATTAGTGAGGCAACATGTGTGAAAGAAAAAATTCTCAAATAGGAGGAATTGGAATATAGATTTTAAAAAGTACACTCAATATTGTAAAATTATATTTTAGAAAACCAGAAATCTATTAATTTCATAACCTAAATCACAAGGTAATGCTTGATAAGATTGTCCTAGCTGATGAATGGAGAGTACACAATTCTTATCTTCTCCTGGCCAAGATCTGGAGGACAGAACATGAAATCTTGGATGTTTATGAGAAGGGGATGCTGGTTAAAAATGGTTGGTCAAACACTGATCTAAGAAGGCTAGTTTGTTCTCTGTAGAAGGTAATGATTAAAAACAAATTCAGATGTTTTAATACTGGTTTTGCTTACAACAGTTAGTAAAAGCTTATTTTTACTTGGACTATAAGCGTGTTTGCTTCGACAGATATGAAGATGACAGCCACATGTTTACTCCTACCACATGTTTTTGGAGATGATCCCAGCCTTTTTGTCATTGTGAATGAGAAGGTAGGCAGTGTATCAATGATCACTGGTTTGACATTTCACCTCTTCAAATAATTTACTGGAAAGCAGAATGGTGGTCTGTTTGAAAGTATGTTTTGTCATACTTACAAATGTTCTAAATTTCAACAAGCTTATTATATCATGGTTAAATCCAGGCACCTTGCATTATTTGGCTATTTTACACATCACAGGGTGGTTACTCTATTATCATTTTTTTTTCAGGTGCAAGTGTCCACGCCAGTGTTGGAAGTTAAGAACCCTTTTAACATCGATGTCTGTGAATTTTCTTTGTATTTAGAAAAAGAGAGACTCACAAAAGTGGATGACTGTGTTACGGCCTTGGCTGCTCTCATAGCCGCCTTTCATGTATTTGGAATCAAGTGTCCAAGACGACTATCTCAAACTCTCAACTTCCTAGAGACACTGATTTTTGATATGCACAGTCCCTAATTTCCTTCTATGAAAGAAAAGGAAAAGGAAGTAGGATTTCAACACTTGGTCACTTAATAGTATGCCAAATATGGTGTCAAAATTGCTATCTGGGACAGTTGAAATTTTATAACAAGCTGTTCTGAACTAGGGTTATGGTAGAGGTATTAGAAAATCATCTCAAAGATGCGAACGAATTTCAATGCCTTCTGTTGTTACACTTAAATTCTTTACGAAATTCTGTAATAAAATACTACTCAAGGAGCTGTTTTTGTATTTTCATTTATTTTAATAAATTCCATGGTCCAAGTTATATTTTCATGAGTGCATTTTAAAATACTACGCTTCAGATTTGCTCAAGTCCTTTGGTTTAGGGTATGACCTTGCACTTAATTCAACACGTCCACCTTTAAAGACGTAACGCTCAGGCAGGAGCATCACATTTGGTGGGGAGGGGCGTGTGCTGCCTTTGTCTGAACATTGCTTGGAAACATTTTGAACTTGGATATTTTAAGAAGATGAACATACTCCCCAGTTCCTCCTTCCCCCAGGTGACATGTCCGGCCCTAGAGTTTGGTTTCCTTCAATCACATTTGTTGAGAACAAAGGCTGCTTTATTCCTGAGGGCTCCTCGCTGCTGGCCAATGTCGCTGGCATAGGTTCTGATCATCTGTGATCTAGGATTGTCTTCACCTGCTTCCCTCCCTTGAGGTACAGTGCTGCACACCTGATTCTTGTCTTTGCACATTGTTTCCGGTATTCCCTGGCCTTGACCTCCAGTGTTTGTGTCTGCCTTGGTTGCCCTGCAGCCTTGTCTGGATTTGCAATACAGACCTAGCTTTTCACTGTGAGGGCCACTTGGGCACCAGCTTCTAGTTTTTGGGTAAAGGCCCTTCTTAGACCTACTCTCCAACTCAGGAGTCCTAGTCCTGGTTCCTTGACCAGCCCAGAGTCCATGTCATAATTCATCCAACACTACAGTTGTAAGGTGTCCCTTGATGTCATCATCACAATATCAATGTTAGTTATCAGTCTGACAGAACAAAATGGTTTAGGCTGAAGAAACTTAAGTGTGCTTATATGTGCTTCACAACGCAATGAGCATTTCTTGGGTTACCTAATCAAATTGAATTTTTAAAAAGTTTAAGGGGTTCCTATAAATTATTGAAAAATTTTTATAACATACATTGCTGGAAATACTGTAAAACACCAATACTCTCCTGACTGTTCATTGAAATGCTTCAGTGAGATGAAAGGAAATGAAAGACCAGATGCCTCCCTCTACAATGACTATGCACTAACTACTTACAAGGGAATAGATTAGCAGAGTAAATAACAACTTGGCATATGGCATTTTTGTGTAAATTAGTTCCTATTCCAGTTTCCATTTCTCCCCTTTCACTAGAACGTGCCTTTAGTTTTTTACAAACTTTCTTTTAATTATCCCCTTCCATGCTTTTTAAGTTTCACAATTTTATTTCTCTTCTTCCAAATGATTTTACCAAATTCTTAAAGATTCCTTTTCTTAGGAGGTTCGCAATCTCTACGGCTGAAGTTGAATAAAAGCCTCGCATTACTTTTGGCTGAGGCAGAGCGGTGGTGGTGTATCCATGAGAAACTGCAGTGAAATTTGGCTCCAGACGTGACAAAGACATCAGCTGACCATGAGGTCAGATACATGGAAACTTTATTGTCTCTTTCAAGGTGCATCTATCTCCAGTGAAGAGCATGGCTGTGTCACTTTGTAAATATTCGAATTGCTGGACTAACCTAACCATGTTTTCTTTGGAGGCTGAATCCCCTGAAACGAGAAGTAGCAAAATGGCAGCCTGGGGCTACATTTCAATCTGCAGACAGGTCTCATTTGGCTTGCAGTGTTTGTAATTTTTTTTTTTTTGCTTTGATCTATGTTTTAATTAAATAGACAACACATTTTAACATTAAAAAAAAAAAAACATTCGTATATCATATGGGGTTTCCTACGAATACAAATGGACCATTAGTGTTAGGCACTAAAAATTTCAAGTTTTTTTTTTTTGCCTGTCCCACTGATACATCCTCAACTCTTCTATTTCTACTCTGTAGACATCACCACTCTCATTAAATATTTTCACAGCTCAGAAAAATTCTGTTCTGAACAACCAGATTGGAGACTGTCCTTTCTTGGTATTCGTCATTGCATATTTTCATCGGTTATCTCACAGTGCCCAGATTGCTACAATGTCTATTACCATTTAAAATGAATTTCTATTTTAGCCATGAGAATTTACATATACATGTTTATCTAAACACAAAACTGTGTGAAGTTGAATAATAAAAATGACTCATTCTTACTAGTTACTGTAGAATAATTCCAATCACGTAATTTTTTTTAAAATGCCTTTAGATAGAAAGGTCTTCTCAAGTTCCACATTCCCCGTTCCTCCCTTTTGTCTTTACCCTAGCCTGCTTCTCGCATGTCAGAGACTCTTCTGCCATCGTGGCCCTCTATTTCCTCTGTTAAGACTTAGACTCTGTCCGGGAGAAGGAATGGTGAAGTTTCCCTTTCTGAGGTACATTCTTCCACTCGAAGGATGCTTAATGCTTTGCTTCTAACATATTAAAAAACATGCTGCATAGTATGAGTAAATGTTTCCAATAAGATTTAACTGTTTCTTTTGTATAAGGTATGCTTTAAGCCAGAAAGACAAATTACCCAATGTGTCACTTCTACTTGACCTAACAATATAATTTTCAAAATTTTTGTTGCTCTTCACACTGTCTGGGATGTATTTTGACAAACAATTTTAATTTCTGCAGTCATTACACAGCTAATCAATGCCCATGTGTTTGATGTTGTTACTATTCTCATTTGCCCCTCCTATTTGACAAGCTTTCTTAAAAATCATACATATGTAAAAAAGTATCTGCAATTTAAATTTTATTTCATTTATGTCAGATATAACAAGTGCAACTTGAATGTACAAATTCTGAACAAAACATAAAAAAGGGAATAAAAACTAACAACGAAAAAACTTATTTAAGCAGATTCATGCAGAGAAATGAATGGGACACTGCAGATGTCACTGATCCTGTTTTTACCTTGAATTATGACAAATGCAAAAGGCTGCTAACAGACTTCCAACAGGGGTCATCAAAGGAAATTCCACATCAGAAAAACTGAGAGTAACTAGAGAGGTGGAACTTTCCCCGGAATTCAGACAGCATGCTACAAACTTATTTTCTACTTTTAAAGTAGTCCTCGAATAAATATCCAATCCTGGAATTAGAAATTACATCTGAAGGCTGATAAAATAATTTACCTTTTGTGTTGGGAATGCATTCTTGCAAAAGAAACACTACCAGCTATCATTTTATAGGTAATCAAGGGCTTTCATTTAAAGTGCATCTGTATGCTTATATATTGAGGTGAACTGTTCCACAGAGAAAGGAATCTTTCCAAAACAGAGGTTCTTGAATAACTGGTTTGGGAAGTCGCCTCCCTGATGTGTGAGCATTTAGAATCTTTGTGCCACCTGATGTTGGTCCCTCACACCTTGCCTTTTTAGTAAAATCTATACACTTTCTCTTCAGGCAACCCTGAAGAAAACCTTTGGGTTTGGAGGACACAGCAACATCTGACACAGAGCTCTATACAGATTAGTGTTTCCGTTGACAGAGTAAGCCCTTCATCAGTCTCTGAAAAGCACCAGTTACCTCAATGACAATTAGAGAGCCACTCAAGATAATCTCATAAATAGTTCAAGATCCTTACCCACCCCCA
>KE767704.1:0-20602 GCA_000465285.1 Eidolon helvum | reverse complement strand
CGCGGCGCCCGCCCACCTCGCCCTTCTCCCCAGGTGCGCCTGCATCGACGTGAGACACGCACACAAGGCCTCCAGGAGGTGGACCCTGGAGATGGACGTGGCGCTCGTGCAGTACGTCAACCGGCTGTGCCGCCACCTCGCCATCACGCCTGCACGGCTCCATCCCCACGAGGTGTACCTGGACCCGGCGGACGCCACCGACCCCAGAGTGGCCTGTCTCTTGAGTATGTGGCCCTAGGGGATGCCTTCAGGGATGACCCCGTCCTCTCCTGTCAGGGATCCCCCGTGACAGTGCAGGGAAGGCGCAAAAAAGTAAAAGAAGGCGGACGCGAAAAAGCGATCTCTCTAGATCCGCCCCTGGAAAATGCTCCTGTCACGAGACATTGGCAGACGGCCCCCGGGCTCGTTTCTGTACCTGTCCGCACCTGTGCCCCGGGCTGCCGCTCCGCCTGCACACCTGCTCTCAGCCCGTGACCAAGGCCAGCCCTCTCTCTCGGATGCTGTGAAGGGCGTCGTGGGCAAGGAATGGTCCCCACGTCTGTCTCTCACGGTTGGGGGGAGACAGATGTGCAGACAAACAAGTAAAGGACACTGTGCCGGTGTCCCAACTTCCTGGTTTTGATATGTGATGTCACATGGGGGGAAGCTGGCAGAAAGGGACACAGGACTCTGCACAGTTGTTGCAACTTCTCATAAGTCTGACTATTTCCAAATTAAAAGTTTAAAAGTAATGCAGTGTGCAGTCCTGGCACGGCCCCAGAGGTGGGCTGGGGGCCTCGAATTCCGTAAGAGCCAGGCCTCCCGCTGGCCCATCTGGGCCTCGCCCCTTGTCCCTGGCGTTGGGGGCCGCAGGAGCCTCCTGGCCCCACTTGAAACGCCTGCCCCTGGAGGCCCTCCCCAGGCGTAGGGACCACCCGAGTTGTTCGCAGATGGAGTCGCAGCCTCGCCGGGCGAGACCCCGGCCTGACTGCCCCTCGTGCCCTCAGGCGTGCCCGTCGAGAGCCTGCGCCTGCGCTTCGCCCTGCTGCAGTCCCTGAACTCAACGCTGTAGACCTTCTTCCTGCCCCTGGTGGAGCTGCGCCAGACGCCCATGTTCACGCACAGCATCGCCGCCCTGCTGAAGGAGGCCAAAGGTCAGTGCCTGGGCCCCGGGCGCAGTCGCCAGGCCGTCACGTGCCTCCAGGCCGCTGTCGGAGTGACACCTCCAACACCCCCAACCTTACACTTAACATGCAGGTCTCCACTGGAGCCCCAGTTCACCCAAGAGGTGACCATTAACACGTAGATATCTGTCCCCCCAGCCTTTCCTAGTCATGTACTAATAGACACACACACACACACACCCCCCCCCCCACACACACACACACACTTTTGTAACCAAAAATGGGTATTATGTCACGTATCTGTTCTGCAACTCCACTTTCTATCTGACAGCCTGCTTCAGAGGCCTCTCGGCACACACAGCCGCCCTGCACTGCAGCCCACGGCACGGGTGCCCATGGCCTTGGAGCCTGTCCTTTACTGATACAGACACTTGGGTGGTTTTTATTTTTTGCTGTTTCAGAAAATGCTACGGCAAACCTTGTCCTTCGTGTATTTGGGTTTGTACGTCTGCGAGCCGTGTGTCTCAGGCATGACTGAGTCCGAGGGTTTGTGTGTTGACATTTGGGTGGATCCTAACAAATCACCTGCCAGGAAGTGGGGACCTCTATGCCCCGGCAGCATGGCATCCAGGGACCTGCAGGGCACCCCAGAAGAAGACCCAGAGGGGCAGTGGCCTCAGCCGGGCCTCAGGGCTGACGGGGAAGGGAGGGAAGCAGCCCCATCCCAGCCTCTCTCCCACTTCCTCCCTTCAGGGCTAATCTTCTATGACACAAAGGTAACGGTAATGAATCGGGTCCTGAACGCCACCGTGCAGAGGACAGCTGACCACGCGGCGCCTGAGATCACTTTGGACCCGCTGGAAATCGTGGGGGGTAAGACGGCTGCACAGACCTGAAAACGCGGTAGCAGCCCTTGAACAAACGAGTGAGAGAAGCGTCTAGAAGAAGGGAGTCCAGGGCTGCTGTGACAGTTCCTCCTTTACCTGACAGCCTCCGTCCTGCTGCTCTCTCAGGGTCCCTCGTGAGCCCTGGCTTCCGGGCGGCAGGTGGGGGGCGGAAAGCCTTCTCCCTTCCTCCCCTTAAAGAACTTGGCCGCACGGCCCCACCTGGCTGCAGGGAGCGGGTGGCGGGATGTGGACTTCATCATCGTTGTTGGCCCTGGACCCGCTAAAGTTGGGGTTCAAGCACCAAACGAGAGGGGGAGATTGGACCCTGGGGAGGCATCCGGGAGTCTCGGCCACAGCACGTAAACAAACTAAGGGACATAAGGCGGAGGAAACGGGAGGGGCCGGGTTGGGGAGGACCACCCCGGGAGGCCGAGGGAAGGATGGGAGGGCAGCCACCCAGGGCAAGGAGGTGGCGCCACAGGGACGCCAGGTGGCTGAGGCAGGAAAGACCTGGAGATGTTCCTGGAGCAGCGAGAAGGCGAGGGGGCCGGCCGAGGGGCCGAAGGCTGCGCGGGAGCTTTCATCAGTTCCTCTCTCTTTCCAGGGGAGATCAGAGCTTCTGAAAACTCCTACTTCTGCCAGGCTGCCCGGCAGCTGGCCTCGGTGCCATCCTCTCAGCTTTGTGTCAAACTGGCTAGTGGCGGTGACCCCACCTATGCCTTCAACATCCGCTTCACTGGGGAGGAGGTCCACGGCACCAGTAAGTGGCAGCCCAGCAGGCTCTCCTCCGCCAGTCCGGGGTGGGGGCCGTGTCTAGGGTGTAAAAGTCCTTGCGGTTAGCTTTCACCCGCGCTGCCCAGGCTCGTCCCCCATTAGCGGGAGTCAGCGCCACGTCCTGGTTTCCATGCTGTGCAGCCTCCCCAAACCCAGCTCCCCGGACGCGCCCCTGCCCCCAGGGCGACTGTCCCCCGCTGGCATGGGACTTCAGCCCAGGGCCGTCCAGGCTCGGGGACTTCAGCCTCGGCTGGTGCAGGGACGCCCGCAGTGCGGACTGGCCGCCTTCCCCAGGGAGACCCCCCGGCTGAGGGGTCAGCCGGCCCGTGACAGGCAGGGGCCGGCCCGTGACAGGCAGGGCGCTGGGGCGCCCGTGACAGAAATGGCGCCTTCCGTCATGTCACAGCGTGGGGATGAGTAAGCGCAGCTCGGAAAGTGCTCCTCGTGGCCCTTTTGGTTGGTTTTAGCCCCAGACATTCGGGAAACGTCTCCCGCTCTGGAACTGGGAAGAAACCCAGTTCTTCAGCTGGGCGCACTGGGACGGCTTCCCCGCCCATCCCCACTGTCCTGGGGTGGCGTCCTCCCCCCCACAGTCCTCTGCGGACAGAGCTCAACGTGCCAGCCTGCGCCACATGCCACACTCCTCATAGCACCAAAATGCCAGAAAGTGCTGGTGGTGTCCCGCTTTACGTATAGGCAGACTGGGTCCCCACGAAGTTACACAGCTTTTCCAAGGTCAGGCAGCGAGCTGGAGTTCCAGGCCCGGTCTGTCCGATTCCAAAGCCCAGGGCTTGGTGGCTTCCTGCCTCCCCATGGAAGCCGAGCGACAGCCAGGCACTGACATCTGTCTCCAAGCAAGTCCTCCATGCGGCTCCAGTCAAGCAGCTGTCCTCAGAGCTTCCTGACCTCAGGGCGCTGAGGGGGGACGCAGAGGGAAGGGTGGAGCAGGCCCAGCCACCGAGAGGAAAACCAGAGGCACCTTGGGGATGGCAGCGTGGAGGGCTGACAGTGGCCCGTCGCCCTTCGTCCGTATTCACGTGTCCGTCCGCTCGCTGTGCGTTCGCTGAGCAAGCACTGAGCCCCTGGGCCTTGGTGGGAGGCCGTGCTGGGCGAACCCGGAGCCCTGCTCTTGGCGCAGCCCGGGAGAGGGACACGGCTCAAACAGCCCACACGTCGGCTGGCAGCGTGAGGGCTGCGCCTCGCAGTGTCTGCATTCGATCTCGTTGAACCTTTGAAACCAGCCTGGGAGGTTGGTGCACTTCCTGTACCCCCCATAATAGACACGCGAGGCTGGCTCAGGGAGTGAAGGATATTCTGGGGTTGCCCAGCTGGTAAGTGGCCCAGCAGCACGTGACCCCAGGTCTCCTGGCCCTCGGGCGAGTTTTCTTTCCACTCCGCCGCAGCTGGCAAAGGAGTTGAGGGTCCACGTGGGGACAGTGCCTGTGGGCTGCGGAGGCCGTGGCGTCCCAGCGCTGACGGGTCTCCATCTGGCCCACAGGTGGCTCTTTCCGCCACTTCCTGTGGCAGGTGTGTAAAGAGCTGCAGAGCTCCTCGCTGTCCCTCCTCCTACTGTGCCCCAGCTCAGCTGTCAACAAGAACAAGGTAAGACGCCCAAGGCCTGGACCCGAGGCCTGGCCCCCCAGCGGTCAGCTCCTGAGGGGCAGTGACTCGGGGTGATGGGAGCGTGTCCTTGTCCTTGTCAGCCCTCTGCCCTTGCAGACCTCCCTAGTCTGGGTGGGGCTGGCCCTCGCTGCCCTGGCTGGGCCATCTCTGGGACACATGTCCCCAAAGCACATGCCAGTCACCACAGCTCTGCCTCCACCTCCAGGGCAAGTACATCCTGACCCCCAGCCCCGTCACCTACGGGGAGGAGCAGCTGCTGCACTTCCTGGGGCAGTTGCTGGGAATTGCCATTCGAGCCGACGTCCCTCTTCCACTGGACCTCCTGCCCTCCTTCTGGAAGACGCTGGTGGGCGAGCCCCTGGACCCTGACGGAGACCTGCAGGAAGCAGACATACTCACCTACAACTACGTCAAGAAATTCGAGAGTGTAAGTGGAAAGTCATTTATTCTGAGGGACAGCAGGAACAGTGTCCCCAGGACCCTCATTGCTGCCTTCATGGCCTGGGGTACCCGAGCTCCCCAACTAAAGACTGGTTGGGATCTCCCAGGAAGCATGAGGGAATGTAAGCCATTTCTGCCAGCAAGGTTTGCTTCATGGGGACAGAAGCCTCTGGCTTCCCTCCCTGCTGACAGCAGCAGACTGGGGGTGACCTGCCAGTGCCTGAGGCCTGGCCGCGGCTGCTCTCCAGCGGGACGTCATCTGAAGGAGGTCATTGGCTGATCCTGCCCCACTGTCACAAAACTGGATGGGTCCTTTGAGGGGCCTGGTTGCCTAAGTCGTCCCCTTAGCTGCCACTTGGGGGCAGACTGCACAAGGGAGCAGCAAAGCCGAGCTACCGGCTAGCGCTGGCTTCTCAGCAGAAACAGGGATGACACTGAACTGTCAAAGGGTCAAAGCAAGATGCCGCCATGGGCTGGGGATTTGAGTGCCTGTCAGGCACTGCTCTGAGGAGTCCCCCGGGCTGGGGGGTGGCAGCAAGGGCCTGGGGCAGGCAGGGCACGTAAGATGGTGCCCAGGCAGATAGTCCAGCCGAGGCTTCTGTCTAAAAGGCACAGGCAAGGCCCCAGAGGGTGCGGGAACACCAGGAATACCAGGACTACACCAGGGGTGGAGGCAGGGAAGGCAGATCCAGGGAGAAGTGCTCTGAACCTCTGCCAGGTGTCTGCAGCCTTCACCATGGTGGGGAGGATGCAGCTAAGAACATGTATGTGACCAGACCCTAACTCCCACCTTCATGCCAAAGCTGCAGGCTCATTCTGCTCTGGGTCCGATCCTGCTATCACTTCAGTAGCTCAGCAGGCACATCAGTGTCTTTTGGAGCCTAATTTTGGTGTGTCAGATGGAGAGGCTAGCCTTTATATCTTCCACGGGTGAAATTATGTCAGGGCTCTCTAAAGGCAAGTGACAGAGAGCGCAGGTCAAACCATCTTAAGAAAATTCTTTAAAAGTTTGCTCTTAAAACTAAATGTACAAATGTAGTGTTGGCTTCAGGCGGGGTGCTCAAGTGACAGCATCAATAATCGGTCTCAAGGTGGCCCCCAGCAGGACCAGCTGTCATCTTACTGTCGCGTCCACACCAGTGAAAGAGCCTGCCGCTTCCAAACAGTCACAGGAAAAGCCCCACAACTGGGGCCTCGTTGGCCAGGCCTGGGTCACGTGCCCGGCCCCCAACTCACGGCAGGCTCTGACTGGCCAGGCCTGAGCCATGTACCCATTCACGATGGCCGCGGGTAGCTCCCGCCCCAACCGTGCCTGGTGCTTGCCCGGCTGGAGGCTGGGATGCCATCTCCCCGGGGGGCCTCGGGAGTGAGGCGGCCAGTCAGCCCCGGTCTGCCTCTGCCCCCCAGATCAACGACGAGACCGAGCTGGAGGCGCTGTGTGCCGAGATCGCCTCTCAGCACCTGGCCACTGAGAGCCCCGACGGTCCCAACAAGCCCTGCTGCAGGTTCACCTACCTGACCATGACGGGCGAGGAGGTGGAGCTGTGCAGCCGCGGCCGGCACCTCCCTGTGGCGTGAGTATGTGCGCATGGGGAGGGGCCTGACCGAACTGGCCGGCCGGGGTGTGACAGTAGCACCTGGACCTGGGCAGCAGCACAAGGTGACAGGTGGCCCTCACCAGTAGGGGGTATGAGGCAGGACATTGGGCACCAAGAAAGATGGTGGACTGTTTTCAGTAGAAGGATTTTATTAAGAAAACAACTCGAAGGTAGGTGACACCCAGAGGCATGAGAGGAATTCACCGAGCTTCCAGGACTGAGGAATCTGGGTAACTGGGCACCTAGGAGCAACCCCACGAGCCTCCACCCTCACCTTCCCCCCACCCTGTACCCCACAGGTGGGAGAACAAGGACATCTACGCGGCGGCCATCAGGAGCCTGCGGCTGCGGGAGCTGCAGAATGACGAGTGTGTGACGGCGGTGCGGGCCGGCCTGGGCTCCATCATCCCCCTGCAGCTGCTCACCACGCTCAGCCCGCTGGAGATGGAGCTGCGGGCCTGCGGCCTCCCTTACATCAACCTCGAGTTCCTCAAGGTCAGTGGTCTGTCACAGCCCTGTGTCCCAGCACTCTGTCCCCTTCACGTGCGGGAGGAGCTGTGCTAATCCCCATCTCACAGCTGAGTGAACTGAAGCTACGAGAGAAGTCACTTACCCAAGGTCACACAGCCAGCAAATGGCAGAGGCAAGCTCTGTACCCAGATTGCCTGACTCTAGAGCCCATGCCTTAAGCCACCAGCCCGAGGTGACGCCTGTTCTTGCCAAGACCCCTCCACTCCTCAGCCTGGCCTGCTCCTGGCCTTGCCAGCTGGGAGACCTTGTGCCCGTCACTTCACCTCTGCGGGGTGTGGTGAGAAGACCTGCCCAGTGGGGTCAAAGGGGTACCATACGTACAGCCCCTGCTGCCGGGCCTGGTGCCCAGGCCACAGACGAGCCCTGATACAACTGCCTTTGCGGTGACTGTCGTCACCGGACCTCCCTGCGTCCCTGACTGTCGTCACCGGACCTCCCTGCATCCCTTGGCCATCATGTCCCGGCCGCACCGTCTGGGTCGGGCCCAGCCTGAGGCGGCTCCGGGTTCGCAGCGGCGCTGCTTCGTTCTCCCCCAGGCCCACACCATGTACCAGGTGGGGCTGATGGAGACGGACCAGCACATCGAGTTCTTCTGGGGGGCACTGGAGATGTTCGCCCAGGAGGAGCTGTGCAAGTTCATCAAGTTCGCCTGCAACCAGGAGCGCATCCCGTTCACCTGCCCCTGCAAAGACGGGGGCCCCGACACAGCCCACGTGCCCCCGTACCCCATGAAGATCGCCCCCCCGGATGGCACAGCAGGTACGGGGATGGCACAGCAGGTCCGCCCCCCCCCTGGTCATGCTCCAAGTGCCCGCCTCTCCAGTTTGGAGCTGCGCCCTGCGTGAGGGAGGGAGAACAATGGACACGCGACCCCACGCACCAAAGCCCAAATGTAAAGGAGGGAAAGGTCCGGGGTCACGTGCCTCCCGGACCCGGCCTTCACCGTGCGGCAGTACAGGCCCGATGTTGACGTGTATCTTCCATTAGTTTTAAAAGCTAAAAATCCAGAATTGTTTTACTCTTTCGACTTTTAAATGCAGAAAAATAATTAAAACCAAACCCTTTGCTTATCAGACAAACCTATCTGCAAACAGCTTCCCCCACTGGTCAGCAGTCTGGTGCCTGTGCTGTTGTCTCTGCCCTTTTCCCATCTCGAATCTTCTCCTGCCCCACCCTAGGCTACCGTGCCCTCATCCCCCTGGCCCATGGGAGGGGCCAGCCAGGCCTCCCGGGATCCTAGCCCAGCCCTCTAACGCGGGCCCGGTGTTTTTCCGGTAGGTTCCCCAGACTCTCGCTACATCCGCGTGGAGACCTGCATGTTCATGATCAAGCTTCCCCAGTACTCCTCTCTGGAAATCATGCTGGAAAAACTTCGTTGTGCCATTCACTACCGCGAAGACCCGCTGAGTGGCTGAGGGAGGGAGCCCCAAAGTTAGGCTGTCACCGAGGCACTGCTCTGCCGGCTTGGGAAGCCTGCGACTGCGGGCACGTCCCTCCAGGGCCCTGCGTGAGGAGTTGGCGAGATTTGCTTTTCTGAACTTCTGTCCACATTCCAGGGCCCCCTGGAGGACTTACTTAACCTTCTGTATTTGTACGTTTCGTGGTGGGTTGGTTCTTTTGGTACCTGTTTATGGTATGTTTGTAGGATAGTTTAGTTCCCGGTTTGTGTCTCATTTGATCTTCCTGGACATTGTCCTTCGTGGCCACCAGATTCTGATGCCCTAAGGCCCGCAGGGTCCACATCGCAGAACCACCCAGCAGGAAGCTGGGGTGGAATGCCATCGCCACAAAGGGCGCCGCTCCCTGCTCCTTCCGCAGAGCAGCTCCGCAAACAAGCCTGCGGGCAGCCGGCCCTCCCGCCTCGGCCGGAGCTTCTGGGCGCGGCTCCTGCGGCCTTCTTCCATCTCGAAATGGTTAAGCCAGCTACCCACACACGGAGGTTTATGTGTTAATCTTCCAGCTAGAACCTTGTTTATGGTCTGGGCTTTTCTGAGGAAAAGCTCGCGGTGTCCCCTGTCCCTTCCCACCCAGACGACCCCTCTCTGCTCTCCGTGTCTTCTGGGGCCCTGGTCTGACAGCTCCCCCGAGTGCTAGTCGGGACAGGAGACCAAAGGGGTCATTCCCAACCTTGGTTCAGAGCCAGGCCGGGTGCGTCCCAGCTCTAGTTGAGCGGACACCCGGAGTCGGAGGGACAGAGTGCTCGAGTGGGGACCTTTTTCTGAGACGGATCGACCAGGAAAGCACACGACTCAAGCCTACCCCACTTCTGTGCTCAAACGGCCCTTTCTCCAAGGGCCACACCCATTCAAAAAGAGCTGTCTGAGGTGCTCTGCTCAGCGCGGGGTCTACTTCGGTGACTGAGACCCTTCCAGTCCGGATGGAAATGAGAGTGGGGGGGTCCTTCTGCCCCTGTGGCTGGGCCCACCCAGCAACCCCCTCGCCGCCCGGTGTGCGCACCAAGGCTAGGCTGCTCCAGGCTCAGCCACTGCCCCCTGCGTTTGTGCCCCAAAGAGGTCTCTGTCCAGGTACTTTGTTCAAGAGCAGCATATGCCATCTTGTTTGTTGGACACTGTCATTTTGGGCCTTGCCAGTTCACAGAATCACATCACTGTATTTATTGTATGATATTGTGAATACTGAAGTTCTGAGCGAGCGCTGCGAGGCGGCGCTGGAGCGTGAGTGCTGGTGAGAAAGGGGGGTGCGGCTCCCCCCTCCCTGCGGGTCTGGCCTGGTGGAGGGTGTGGATTTTAGAGTTAGAGCCGGTAGCACCCATCACCCCATTATTCTTAGGAATTGCATTAAGGACCATTGTAGAAAAGATTCCCCAACCTACGGAAACAGAAACCCGGATTGACCGTCCGGGTGCGTCACTTCCACGTGATGCAGGATCACTGTCTGGAGGTGACTGCCTGCAGTTCCCCTACCTGGAAGGAATGTGGTCGGCCGCCGCCTCCCGGGGCCCCAGCCCCCTTGACTGGGGGTCACAGCAGGATGTAGTCCTGACAAGGATCCTCTTATTTCATTTCTGCATAATGAAAGAGCCTTTGGATTTATTAAGAAGTGGTTCTTCCTCCTGTATTTTTAAATTCTTGGTCCCCTCCAATCCTTCCCATTCCTCGAATGGACCCAGAACTGTCAGCTACCTCCCCAGGACGGGTGTGGGAAGCTTCTGTTGGCCCATCACTTGATTAGATGACAGCTGTGAGTAAGATACTGCTGCTAACGTGATTGCTTCTCCCAGAGAGCACATTGAGGTCCAGACAAATCCAAACCTTGGCCCTAAAAAAAGTGTGCTGTAAAGTTACTTGATGTATATTTATTATAATTATTTATGGTTGCATTTAACAAACTTTTCATTCAATTTGATGCTATTTACACCATTGCTGTGTAAAGGAAGCTCACTACAGGAAAAGAGTTGCACCAATAAATAACCTTCATCTAATTTTGATTTATCCTAAGAGTTGTGTGATCATCCACTCTTTTAAATTCATTTTTTTCAATTCTAATTGACATTCAATATATTAGTTTCAGGTGTACAGCACAGTGATTAGACATTTACATAACTTATGATCACTCTGGTAAGTTTAGTACTCACCCGACACCACATACTATTACATTATTGTCTATATTCCCTATGTTGTACTTCACATCACCATTACTATTTTTCTAACTGCCAATTTATACTTCTTAATCCCTTCACCTTTTTCACTCATCCTCCCAACCCCCCTCCCATCTGGTGACCATCAATGTGTTCTCTGAATCTGAGGGGGGTTTTTTTGTTTTGCTCTTTAGATTCCACATATAAGTGAAATCATACGGCATTTGTCTTTCTCTGACTTATTTCACTTAGCATATAGGTCCATCTATGTGGTTGCAAAAGGCAAGATTTCTATTTTTTTGTGTTTGAGTAGTAGTCCATTGTATATATGTACCACATCATCTTTTTCCATTTGTCTGTTGATGGACACTTAAGTTGCTGCCAAATCTTGGCTACTGTAAATAATGCTACAGGGGACACATAGGGACGTGTATCTTTTCGAATTAGTGTTTTGGATTTCTTCGGATAAATAACCAGAAGTAGGATTGCTGGGTCATATGGAAGTTCTACTTTTAATTTTTTGAGGAGCCTCCATACTGTTTTCCATGTTAGCTGTACCAATTTGGGATCATAGCAACAGTGCACATGGAGTCCCTTTTCTCCACATTCTCGCCAACACTTGTTGATTTCTCTGATATCCATTTTGATAAGTGTGAGGTGAGATGTTGGAGATTCAGTTTGCATTTCCCTGATAATTCCGGATGTTGAGAATCTTTTCATACTCTTGGCCATATGCGTCAGGTCTTTCTGCCCATTTTTTAATCAAATTGTTTTTTTGGTGTTAAGTTGGATGCATTATTTATATCTTTTGCATATTAATCCCTTACCAAATGTATCATTGGCGAACATCTTCTCCCATTCAGTAGGTTGTCTTTTGGTTTTATTGATGGGTTTCCTTCACTGTGCAAAACCTTTTTAGTTTGATGTCCTATTTATTTTTTGTTTCCCTTGCCCAAGGAGACATAGCCAAAAAATATCAGGATGATGTCAGGGAGTTTACTGCCAATATTTTTCCTTTAGGAATTTCATGGTTTCAAGTCTTACATTTAAGTCTTTAATCTATTTTGGGTTTATTGTTGAATATGGTATAAGAAAGTAGTCCAGCTTTTTTTTTTTTTTTGCATTGAAGAGACTGTCTCTACCTTGCTGTATATTCTTGCTCCTTTATCAGACTAACTGACCATATAGTTGCGGGTTCATTTCTGGCTCTCTATATTGTTCCACTGACTGTTTTTTTGTTTGTTTGTTTGTTTTTTTAAATGTCAGTGCCATGCTGTTTTGTCACTTTCAGGCCATCGTTTCCTTTTTAATTTTGCCTGGATGAACTATCCATTGATGTCAATGGGATGGTAAAGTCCCCTGCTAAGACTGTATTACTGTCGCTCTCTGTGTCCATCAGTATTTGCTTTATATATTTAGGTGCTCCTACACTGGGCGCACAAATATTTACAAGAGTTACATCCTCTTGTTGGATGCTTTATTATTGTGAAATGCTATTTTTTGTCTCATTACAGCCTTTGTTTTGTCTGTTTTACCTGAAATAAGTATTGCTACCCCAGCTTTTTTTTTTCATTTCTATTTTCACCCCCCCCCTTTTTCCATCCCTTTACTTTCAATGTGCGTCTTTTGATCTGAAACGGGGGGGTGGGCCTCTCCTGTAGGTGACAAGCATATACTTTTATCTATTCAGCCACCCTATGTCTTTTTATTTTACATTTAATGATAGGTGTGTAGTTACTGCTATTTTGTTTTGCGATTGTTTTTGTAGTTCTCTGATCCTTTAGACTCTTGCTCTCTTCCCTCTTATGTTGACATTCTATAGTGTCGTGTTTGGATTCCTCTTTATTTCTTGTGTATATTGTAGATTTTTGGTTTGTGGTTACCATGTGCTTCATACATACCCAGCTATGTTTAGTAGTTTAAGTTGATGGTCGCTTATGTTGAAACACACTCTAAAATCACAATTTTACCCTCTCATTTTTGTCATTTTTTACTTTTGTGTTTGTGTGTATCCATTATATTGTTGTAATTACATAGATCTTCCTTCTTTTGCCTTTTAACCTTTGTACTAGCTTTGTAGTTGGCTGATACACTGTTTTTACTGTTTGTCTCTGTCAGAATATTTTTCCTGTATTTTCCAATTCATACTTTTTACATTTTTCTTCTTATAGAATTCCCTTTAACATTTCCCAGTTTAGTGGTGATGAACTCCATTAGCTTTTTCTGTCTGGGAAACTACTTTGATTCTAAATGATAGCTCTACTGTGCAATCTTGGTTGCTTTTCATCACTTTGATCATTCCGTCCCAATCCCTTCTGGTCTGCATGGTCTGCAGTTTCTGTTGAGAAATTAGCTGACAGTTTTATGGGAGCTTCCTTATACATAATTGCTTTCCTCGTGCTACGTTTAAGATTCTGTGTCCTTAACCTTTGGCATTTATGTCTTGGAGTGGGTCTCTTTGTTCATTTTGTTTGGGACTCTGTGCTTCCTGGGCTTGTGTGTTTCCTTCACCAGGTTAGGGAAATTTTCCATCATTATTTCAACTAGGTTTTCAATTCCTTGCTCTCTCCTCTCTCTTCTCATACTCCTATGATGTGAATAATATGTCTGATGTTGTCCCAGAGGTCCCTTAAACCAGCAGTCCCCAACCATTTTGGCACCAGGGACCAGTGTTCCTATGAGAATCTAATGCCTGGTGATCTGAGGTGGAGCTGAGGTAGTGATGCTAGCTCTGGAGAGCACCTGAAAATACAGATGAAGCTTCACTGGCTCACCCCTGCTCACTTTCTGCTGTGCAGCCCGGTTCCTAACAGGCCACAGACTGATACCAGTCCACAGCCTGAGGGTTGGGGAACCCTGCCTTAAACTACCCCTTTTAAAAAATTCCTTTTTCTTTTTGCTTTTTTGGTTGGGTGTTTTCCACTACCTTGTCTTCTAGATCACTGATTCGATCCTCTACTTCATCTAATCTGCTACCGATTCCCTCTACTGCAGGGTCCCCAACTCCCAGGGCATGGACCAGTACCAGTCGATAGCCTGTTAGGAACCAGGCCCCACAGCAGGAAGTGAGGGGTGGGCGAGCCAACGAAGCCGCATCTGTATTTGCAGCCACTCTCCAGCACTAGCATCACCACCTCAGCTCCACCTCAGATCACCAGACATTAGATTCTCATAGAAGCACCAATCTCTGGTGTCAAAAGGTTGGAGACCACTGCTCTAGTGTATCCTTCATTTCAGTTACTGCATTCTTCATTTCTGACTAGTTCTTATTTTGAGCTCTATATCTACTCTTGCTAAGATTCAAAGGCAGGTATGCTTGAATGGCTCTGGTACCTAAGTGCGTCCAAGTGGCTAGAAATTAACATGTAATTATGGTCTTTGCAGTAGACGTGATTCTTACCCCATTATGCTCATGAACAACCCATTCCCCCAACTCGACCCCTTGAGTCTGCAGTTTTCATATACAGAGTATGATTGAAATCCAAGGACAAAGCTAATCCTAATGCTGCATGTTCTGCCCATTCCTTGTCCTGGAGCCAGGCTATGCTCTTGTGCTGGTATGACAATTTTCCTCAAGTAGACTGTGTCACTGGAAGACTCTGGACCATTCTCAGGCCACAGATTCTCCTTCAGGACTACAGTTGACCCTAGGACATTGTGGGTTTGACTGCGTAGGTCCACTTATGCGTGGACTATTTTTTTTTTTTTGGCAAATGAGTCGTGCAACTCAAACCCACTCAAGGTCACCTGGCAGGTTAGGAACCCTAGGGTGCCGAGGCTGACCTGAGTTACACGCACATCGACTGCACAGGCAGTTGGCACCACTACCCTGATGTTATTCAACTCTCAACTGTACTTTGTACAAAAGGGAAATGCAGGGAAGAGGTAAAGACTCAGCACTATTTTCCAAGATCAGTGCTCTGCCCTCTTCAAACAGAGCTGTCCCCACCACCCCCTACCCCAGGGAGCCCTGGGGTCTTCACTGAGGAGAACCCAGTCAGTCTCCTTGACTTGCTTATCCTACTACTGATCTGTGGGAGTCCTCACTTAATTCTCTCTCTCTCTTAACCCGACCTTCCTTATACTTAGTAAGTGCTTTCAGTGGAAGTGTCCACCCGTCTTTATTACAGAAAGAGCAAGAGCCCTCTTAGATGAAGAAGCAAGTTTCCTTCCGTTGCTTCAGGGTCATGGAAACAGGGAGCAAAACCACCAGGCACAGCAGAGAAGAGCGCCATTAGACACGAGAAGCTAAGGAGTGAGATGCAAGATACTTCAGCAAGGGTTCTCCTGCTTGCCAGGATGGCTGAGTCCATCTGAGCTGCCTCTTAAAACATAAGGATGTTCAATCTTACACCAACCGAAAATCACAACAAGAAATCACCAGCACCAAAAGGACTGAAAAGACGAGATAGGGAAGATGTGGCACCAACAGGGCTTTCAGCCACTGCTGGGGGGCTGTAACCAATGACTACTTTAGAAAATTGGAACTATCTCCTACACGTCCTGTGCCCAGCAAGTCCAACAGGTGTAAATCCAACAGCCATACACTCACTCATTCACCAAAAGATCACGTACAGGAATGCTCACAGCAGCAATAATAGTAACAGCCGAAACTAGAAACAAGGTGGGGGTCCTTCAACAGCAGCATAAATTGTGGCACAAAATGGAACTGTACAAGAAGGAAAACTTGCTACATGCTACAATATAGATGAGTCATAAACACACTGTGATCAGTACAAGAAGCCAGGCATAAGAGTACTTAATGATGAGTTCATTTAAATAATGTAGAAAAGTCAAAAATAAGTAATAAAATGTCAGGACTGGTTATTTTGGGTCCTAGAGAAGGGGAGGTGGCTGGAGGGAGCATGATGGGTGTTCCAGTGTCTTGGTAATACTGTTTTTTGATTTGTGTGGTAACAGATAATGTGTTCACACTGAGCTGTACTTTCCTGCAGGGACATTACACCGAATGGATGGCTTCTTAAAATACAAGTACACCAAAATGAGGCAATCAAGAAAAGCACACATTCCGTATTCATGAAATCAAAAGAAATCATTTCAATCCACAATTTCTGAGCGAGGACAGCTGATATAATAAATGACTTAGCAAGAGCACATCATAGGAAGCAAGCTTATTTGCAACTCACTTTAAAAAAACAACCAAAACACCATAAAGAGGACCATTGTGCCAGGGAAAAAACAAGGACTGAAAATTCATGTAAGTAGCAGAAGTTCAAGTCTCTACCACCCTACAAGCAGCCAGAAGTTATACTCTAGAAAAACCACCCGAAAAGCCCCACCCCAGGTTTGTACAGCAGGCCGAAGCCCCTTCTCTGACCTAACCCAGAGAAAAGACCCACATGATACTAACACGTGGGGTTCTCCAGTGAAAATGCCAGGAAAGTGAACAGTTTAAGAACCTCTCATCACCTATATGCTCCACTCTTAAATATACAGCCAGCCAAGAAGCATCTGAGGTTTGTGCAAATGTCTACAACATAAAATAGTAGAAAAAAAAACACTCAGGAAATAGACAATACAGATAGAAGAACATACCCAAGAAACAACTATGGCAAAAGGTATAAGAAAGTACTGCATCCATTAAGGTGGGGGGGGAGCCGCAAGAGAGGATAAAAGACCAAGGTTTTAGAAAATATCAGAAAGATAAGGGTGAAAAGATAAAGTTGAAGAAATCTCTCATAAAGCAAGGCAATAAGACAACACGAAAGAATAAATGATCAGTCTAAGAGGATCAGCATCCAACTATAACTAATTCTGCAAAGGGGAAAACAGGAGCAAACTCTGAAAATCTCAAGGACACATGAGTTTCCACACAGAAAGTGCTAAGTGTCTAGCTCTTTAAATGTTAAGAGTCTACGGCCATGCCACCCTGAACAAGCCCGATCCCATCTGATCTCGGAAGCTAAGCAGGGTCGGGTCTGGTGAGTACTTGGATGGGAGACCACCTAGGAAGACCAGGTGCTGTAGGTGTAAAAAATAAAAAAAGGGATTGTAAGCTGACAAGGTCCTTGCAATCTGAGGTCAACCAAGTATTGCCTCACTTAAAAAATGTTATGTATGTATGTATGTATGTTAAAAATCCACACCAGTATACAACATGAGGAAATTTAAAAATACCAGGGACATCCTAAAATGCTTTAAAGGAAAAAAATGAATTACATGCAAATCAGAATGGCATCAGACTTTATACACTCTAGAAAGTTAAAGTAAGGCTTTCAGGACACTTCTAACAAATGGTTCTCAAGACACTGGGCATCAGGCGATGAAGGACAGAGATTAGAGAAGAGAAACAAATGTGGGGGGCCCTACCATTGCCTGGGTAGAGTTTTCAGGGACATCCTAAAATGCTTTAAAGGGAAAAAATGAATTACATGCAAATCGGAATGGCATCAGACTTTATACACTCTAGAAAGTTAAAGTAATGCTTTCAGGACACTTCTAACAAATGGTTCTCAAGACACTGGGCATCGGGCAATGAAGGGCAGAGATTAGAGAAGAGAAACAAATGTGCGGGGCCCTACCATTGCCTGGGTAGAGTTTTCAGATAGCAGCAAAGGGAGGGGACACCCAAAGTGAAACCCAACAGTCTCCCTGGGTTGAGAAGACAAGGCATCCAAGGAGACCACAGCAGCTAGAGGGCAGGGCGGAGGGCCAGAGAAGAGAGTTGCGGACAGCGAGCACTCCAGATACCAGTCTACTCAAGTACCCACCAGCTGAGTTCGATAGGCTCGTGCATGTGAGGAAACTGCCAGAGGCTGGGAAAAGAACCAGCCCAAAGATGAGAGGTGGCAAAGGACAGGAAATAGTTCCTGTTCCCACTAGCCAGTGTGGAAAACGTTATAATTTATGGGGCATCAGTTCTGCCTTAGTAGTGGAGCAAAATTAGCCCGAGGCTAATCACTGCTCAGGTCCCACCTAATAAAATTCAAAAGTTTGATCCAGAGAGATCCAACTGTTTCTAAGGAATTGAGTATGAGAACAAAGCTCAAGAATATTTAGGAATCCAAAATTACCCAGCACCCAAGTAGGTAAAATTCAGAATGTCTGGCATCTAATCAAAAACCACCAGACATGAAAAGAAGCAATAAAATAGGACCCAGAAAATTCAGCTGAAACTAACCCAGAAATTAAACAAGGGATAGAATTGGTAGTTATAAAAAAAAAAGTCTCAAAAAATAATGGCTGAAATTCTTTCCAAAATTGATAGAAAACTATAAACTCAAAGATACAAGAAGCTTAATGAACCTAAAGCACAAGAAACAAAAAGATGGCTGGTGGTGACTGCTGCAGAACATTGTAAATGTACTCACTGTCACAGACTGCACAAAGGTACATCACAAACTGCTTAAAATGTGACAAAGAGAAAATCTTAAAACTATATTAAACAAATTATGTACAGAGGAACAAAGATTAAGATGGTAGGTCCCTCAATAGAACCAGTGCAGGAAGACAGTAGATCAACACATTTAAAGTACATGGGGGCGGGGAAGGGAAGCTATCAACCTAGAATTCTAGACCCGGCAAACTTATCTTTCAAATAGTGAAGGAGAGAACTGGCAAGTACCTAGACACAGAAATCAGATTCAGGTTGGGGAGTGAGTGCTTACTAGGTTTGGGGTTTCCTTTTAAGATGAAAAATTCTCTAGATAGTGGTGATAGTTGTACAATATTCTGTACACTATGCCTCCTAATTATATGCTCTGAAATAATTAAAATGTTAAATTTCACGTTAGATTTATTTTACTACACTTTTTAAGTGAAGAAATAAAGAACTTTATAGATAAAGAGAAGCTAAAAGAATTCATCACCAGCTGACTCGCACCACAAAAAGTTAAAAGAAGTCCTTTAGGCAGAAGGAAAATACCAGATGGAAATCTGAATCTACAGAAAGAAAGAGCACCAAAATAGTAACTACTTGGGAAAATAAAGACATTTTCCTCATTTAAAGCTTTTTACAAGATAACTGACTTTAAACAAAACACTATATTGGGGATTTGTAGCAAATACAAAAATAAATGTATGAAAATAGCACAAAAGCTAAGAGGAAAGAAATGAAATATGTTTTGTAATACCAAACATGAAGTGGTATAATACCGCTTGACAGTAGATTGATAAAGTTAAAAGGGGTACATGATGAACCCAAAACTCTTACTTAAATAATACAATAAAAACTATTAAGATGACAGAGGAGGTAAATGGAATCATAAAAGTATTCAAAGAAAGCAAAAAAAGAGGAAAAAGGAAATAAAACAAAATTGTAAACCCAACACATGTAGACCACATTAAATATAAATGGTCTACACATCCCGATTAAAAGAGATGTCAGTTTGACCCAAATCCCACACTATATGCTGCCTCTGAGAAATTTACTTTAAATATATAGATACAAATAGCATAAAAGTAAAATGATGGAAAAAGATGCACTATGCTAACACTAACAAGATGAGGAATGCAAATATTAATGATTAACATTGCTATATTAAAGTATATTTTGGAGCAAATATTACAAATATAGGTCATAAAATAAAGGGACAAATTAACAAGAGCATAACTATTACTATTCTTAAGTGTTTATACATATAAATAGGGCTTCAAAATAATGAAACAAATTACAGAATTATAAACACAGACAATCCTCTATTATAGTAAGACTTCAAATAGCCTCCCCTCACAATAACTGGTAGAACAAGTAAAGAAAAAATCAGTTAGGACATAAAGGCTTGAATAACACTATCAACCAATATGACCTACCTGCCATTCACATAACATTCCATCCAAACAAAACAATGTTAATTTCCAAGTGCATACAGAATATTTATGACCTGGAGACTATTCTAGGGAACAAAACAAGTCTCAATAAATTTTAAAATATTAAACTCATATAAAGTATATTCTCTGACCACAGTGAAATTAGTAACAAAACAGATTAACAAAAATCTGAGATATATCCAAATAATTGGAAACTAAGATATACACTAATGAACAGCCCATAGGTCAAAGAAAAAAATCAAAGTATTTTGAACTGAATAAAAATGAAGAGACACATCAAACTTTATGAGATGCAGGTAAAGAAAGCAGTTCTGAAAGGAAAATAGCACTAAACACATTAGAAAAGAAGAGGTCTCACATCAGTGACCTTAGTTTTGACCTTAAACAAGAAAATGAAAAAATTAAGCTCAAAGCAAGCAGAAGAAAGGAAATAATAAAGATTAGAAAGAAAATCAGTGAAATGGAAGCAAAAAAACAGTAATCAAAAGCACCAAAGCTGACTTTTGAGATCAATAAAATTGATACCTCTCTAACCCACAGGTTGCCATGCAGTGGCCCATAGTCAGCTGCCTGTTTTTGTTAATAAAGTTTTATTGGCAGTCTCACCCATTCGTCTGTGTATTGTCCATGGCTACATTCACTCCATAAAAGCATTGTTGAGTAGTTGCAACAGAGACTATATAACCTGCAAAGTCTTAAGTATTTACTATTTAGCCTTTAATAAAGAAAAAGTTTGGGGATCCCTGCTCTAACCAGATGATGAAAAAAGACACAAATTCCCAACAGGAATGGGAGGTATCACTAAGGTTTTACAGGTAGTTTAAAAATAAGGAAATATGACTGAACACCTATTTAAGCCAATAAATTAAATGTCCAACCAAAGGAAGGGAAACAGTTTTCCTTTCAGGTCTAATACTACCACCCCAAGAACAAACAAAAATTACGTGCAACACGATTATTACCTGCTCCAGCTGGGAGAGAGAGGATCCTTCTCCCCACATCCATGGAAGTCCCGGGGGGATTTCAGGGATGCTAGAAGCAGCCCAGGTCTCTCAATCCTGGCCTCCTTCACCTGAGACATGAAGGTCTTCCTGGGCTTACTGCTAGAGGTGTTTACTGAGCAATAACTGATATTAAGTATATAAACCTACAGTACATATTCTTTTTTTAGTCCATTTTCTTAGTATAATTCAGACCTGGATTAGAGTCCTGGCTCTGTCATGAATTAGCTGCATAGCCTTATGCAAATCACTCCTT
>KE767701.1:17570-28526 GCA_000465285.1 Eidolon helvum | reverse complement strand
CCCCCCGGGATATTCGCTCTGAATATTAAACGAAGTCTTTCCCGCCACAGCTCCCTGTAAGCATAGCTTCATTTGCTAGGGTATATTCAGCGACTTCCCCTTTTTTCTTCCCATTTTCCCTTTTTGGGACCTCAGAGCAGCCCCATAATCTGGAGATCCATGAGACAGAAGTGCTAACTCAGAAAAACTGAACTGTAACTTCCTCGTGAAAGCGTTTCTGAGTGGAAGACCAGAAATAAGCTGCTGAAAATGCTTCTGTCCACTCTGAGTACCTAGAGGAAAAAGTGTTCTAATCTAGCAGACACCATTCCTCCTAAAAATAAGGCAATGAGGAAGAAATGATGGTGGCCATCGCCCACCATCAATGCAAAACCCCCCACTTTATTGGAAAATGCCCAGGAATTCTCAAACACTTGAACATTTACAACAAATCAGTTGTCCTGTGGGATCAAAAGGCTGCCGTAGAATACCACTTTCAAAAACTACCTAAATCACCAGCTTTTAAGATAAATTAGCCTGACTTGTGTAAAAGCCCTCCAACTACTGTAAGAATTTAAGAGTATTTTGACTCCGTTAAGAGATGTCAAAAAAAAAGTGCTTATAAGCTTTAAGGAAAATAGTAATTAAATAATTTTAAAATTTCAATATACGTTTTCCTTTTTGTATAGTACCAATGACAAAGACTTGAGCTGCAAAGTAGATTTTAAATGGTAAGTTGAATTAAGGTGGAATTTCAAAGGTGTTTCTAATTTCTGAAGACATTTTAAAATAGCACCAAGCTTCCCAGAGTTTCCATCTCTAAGTGGAGGGCCAATTTCACCAAAGTAATGAGAAAAGGGCCTTTGACCTGTGGACAAATAAGAAACGATAAAGAGAAAGCATGGAAGATCAGAGAGTGTGAGAAAGAGCAGATGGACACACTCAGCCTTTTACTAGATACTCTGCCCGATTTTTTAGCTAGTTTAGCTGAATTCCCTGGACGTCAGTCTTTTTATCAATAAAACGGAGCCTCCAACAGCAATGCGGTGACTCTGTCTTACCAGAACCAGGGTTTTCAAGACAGACTCATCTCTCGTTTTAACTTGTAGCGAGTCTACTACTTGTCTTTGGATAAGTCACCTAGCTTCTCTGAGACATGGTTTCCTCACCTGAGAATTGTAGTTTTTCTGTGATTCCTTTTAAAACTGAATGAATTTTGTAGTGCACATAGTGTAGCATCTAGCATATAGGAGGCAGTTATTATTACTCTCAAATAATATATCATAAAAACCATTTAATAGTTAATAATTTAATATTATTAAATGCAAAATCATTTATTCAGCTTAAATTGTCCTTTCCATGAGGAAACCAGGCACTGCGACTTACTGTTTGAGCTCCATGAGAGGAGAATGTTTAACTTCACCAACCTATACAGCAGCGGAGGGAAATAAATTCTAAATTCTTCCCTTCATTTGTGACAGTTCATGCTCACTCATATTCCTAAGTGATTCAGCTGGACTTGAACCTAAGGAGTGTACCTGTCTCCAAATATAGTAGTTTCTAAAATAATTAAGTGAAATAAGATGTGAGGAATCAAAAGTCTCATAATCAAGTTAAAATCTCAGTGATAATGAATAACCAAAACTCTCCCTGATGAAATATCCACCTTTGTCAGAAAACTACTCTTGGCTGTAAGCTACTGTGAAATATAGTAACCGGGAACAACATTTGGTAGGCTTCCTACAGCTTCCGAGAAACCTTACTGGGGGTTTCATCCTTAGATCTCAAGGTTTTGATGCTATTTCTCATGCAAAGAAGAAGCAAGACTCTCCTTAGGCCTTCTAACCTAAGTGAGAAAGATGGCCACAGAGCTCAGGTCGTGGTGAGTCAGAAGAATGAGAGAGTAAGACAGGAAAAGGCTTTCGGGTTCACTGAGATGGAAAAGGACTGCAAAGAAAGGTTGGGGTTCTCAAGGGGGCAAGACTTTCCTGAAACTTTATTTGATATTGTACCTGAATTTTAATTAAATTCTAATAAACTTTTCTCAAGCGCCTATTATGTGCCAAACACCATGTGTTTATGATGTCAAAGATTTCTTCTCAGCCTTGACCAGGCAGTACCCACCACGAGGTTTTGTGGGTGCTGTGTAGAAACCATCAGGAAACTTGGGTTATCTTGGGGCCAACGTGAGGGAGGTGGAGGGAAAGGAAGGCACTCAGTTTGGTCCTGCAAAAACTCTAGATACCTAGAACAAAATATTTTGTAGAGACAATGAACCTTTCTTCAGGAGAATTAAAAGGAGATCCTGTGCATGTTTTTGGCTGCATTGGGAAAGTGAGTTAAATACCAAAACTATTTTACTCTTTAGGCATGAAAGCCATGCACCTAAAGAAATGTAAAATGCTTTTTACTTGGAAGGCTTCAATACAACACCTATGGAACAGCGTCCACTCATTCTAACTCCAAATGCCAGCATAAACCTTTAAGTTACAGCCATTAAATATTTTAGCTATTAAATGTTTTAATATTTAATAGTTATGTTGATTTATGATCATTAAAAGAACTTTTGGAATTACAGTTGTTTCATGATGAAAAACTAATGATAATATATATGTGAATAACATAAACAGGTACAATTTTTTTTAGCCATTTTTTTAAAAAGAGAAATAATTATGGGGTTAGAGAAGCAATTTATGGAAATACTGCAACAGGCTCCGTTTTATTGATAAAAAGACCGACGTCTTTTCTTTCTGAAAAACAATTTGTTATTGTAATGACATGCTGTAAGAAAAAAATATATGACCATGAACATAATTTATGATTTACTACATAATGAGAAAGTAAGTTTAGAAACCTTTTTCTTTCCGCCATCATAGGCTAAAGCAGAGTACTTCAGTACAGAAGACTTATGTCTCAAACATTTCTTCAGTATTTTCAAAAGATCTTTGAATATTCTAAAGATGTCTGTCTTTAGACATCTAAAGATGTCTAAAATGACAGGTAGTATATTTTTGGGTAAAATATAAATCCTTTAAATGCTTGTTTAGGCAATGAAATTTTATAAGCACACGTATAGAGGAAACGTTACTTTTAAGGTTATATTTATATTTTATTTCTTTAACCTAATCATTTATGTCAATTAGCAAAGAGGAAAAAGCTTTTGCCTGCAAAAGGTTATGCTTGATCATTTATTTGAAAGATCTAAAGAGGAAACTCAGTCAAAACCCCAAGAAACACAGTATAGGTTTTTTTTTTTTTTGTAAATCATATCCTACTTGAGCTCCACTGTAAATTAATGAAATCATATTAACATCCATTGAACATAAATAAACTCCCTATGTAAAGAAATACAAAAGTGAGATTCATAAACATGGTTTGGTTAGAACTGGCATGATTTGGGGACTTTCTGGACATACGATATTTAAAAACAATAAAGAATTTATCTAAGATAGAAGTTCACTCAAGAGTTTATGCAGGTACACACATCACACAGCTTCAACACGTGCTCTGTAAGCAGCCCTCTGCTACTTAGTTGTATGTGGAATCACTTTTCCTCAGACCTTGACTATCTCTGCACAAATAAACTGGCTTAACTTCAGGCAAACAATGAGTTATCTGAAGTAGGGAAGTAAAAACAATTCAGTTAGCAACAGATCATTTGACTCAAACGGACATTTAAAATGTATCGAATTAATCATTTGTTTTTCTTGTTATTCAATTCTATATGTACACACCACAGGTTTTCTTTTTGCTAAACAGTGAGAGAAAGAGTTAAAAATTAGGCATTAAAACACAGAGAACGGTATCCGATGACATTTATTGGTTAAATATGTGACTGTGTATGAAAATAGCCTGCGAAGAAGGACACACTCAACCATATCTATCTAGATTAGAGACCGAGTAATCCCAGTTTGAGATCAATCTTTTCTTCTATATAGAATAATTATATATTATAAATGTTATAGGTAGATTTTACTTCCTGAGATTTGATGCTTCACTTTGACATTCAGGATTAACATGTAGAATATTAAAACAAATTTGAACCCAAACATGCACAGGTGACTATGAGAGAGATTCCGACATACATCAAGAGTTAAGTCTCATCGCTCCAACACCGACCTGCTTATTTGCAAGACATTAGACGCCTATCAAAGGTAATTAAACATTGGTAGAAAATTAATCAAGTCTGTTCCTTTAAATGGTCAGTTTACTGCAGCTCAGTGAAGCTGGGCCCCACTACTACCTCTGTATGTTGCGTTATGTTTGCATCCGAAACTTTGGTAGTTTTCACTTGGATTGTTATCATTAAAAATACTTTGATAAATGCCTCCTTGTGTCCACACTGCTTAGCCTGCCACCCTGGTCAAGTTACTTCAAGAATGACGTTTGCAATTCGGAAATCTCTCCAAAGGCTGAACTGCAAAAGTAATGAGTAAATTCAGGATGCCTTGCGTCTTTCCACTTACAGTTTTCTTTAGCAATACACTTCTTGTACCACTTTACAATGTGTATTTATGTGTTATAGATATCCATCTATTTATAAACTTGAGCGCTTGTTTTAAAAACATGACTTTGATTAAAAATAAGATTAACTGGCTTTAAGCCTCCTCAAGCCTTCTAAGTCTGGAAAGGTCTGTGATTTAGATCCTTCCTCTTGCTGTATTCTGATTTAATCTGCTCTGCTCTGTTTTTTCCATGTCCACCTACACACAGCTGTCCATCTCCCTGCAACCTTTTTGCTGTCAGTCAAGTGACAGCCTTGGATGGAAGCTTTGTGTCCCGAGGCCTACTAGCTCAGCATTACATTTAGATGGAAAGAGTNNATTTAGATGGAAGGAGTGGGGGAGCCCTAGCCAATTCTTCCTAAGCTGGGGGTGGGAGACGACTGGTGGGAGGATTTTGGTTCACAGCCCTTCAGAAACTGCTTTCTCAAACACACTCAAAAATGCAAACGCATATACCAAACCCCTGCATCTGTAGCCCAGCGCCAATGTAATGTGAAGTTACCCTGGAGGCCAAGCATTCCAAAGCTTGTCAAGGCAAAGAATAACGCACCCCTGCTGAAATTTATCAGAGGTTGGCGCCCCCGAATAGTCTTAGTTTCTCTCCTAGTGAGAATGATCAGATGTGTCTAGCATCCCCTTTCTTGGACTGGCTGACTCTTAGCTGACCTGTAAGTACTAACATCTCTTCATAAAATTACTCGAGAGTATTCGTTCTTGCTAATTGGAGGGTAGCTGTAGGAACGTTCTGCTTATAACTTTGCACAGGTTGCATCCTGTATAATTTAATGTCTTAACATCGAAAGGCAGTTATAATACAAACGCACATTATTGAGACATTTCTATTTGTATAGCAGATTATGTCCCTGAAAAGTCAGCTAGGTCATTAGCACAAATTAAAATGTGGACCTCTAGAAAGAGCACTTGAAATTAGATTTAGACTTTATTTTAATTACTTTGTTTCTATTTGATGTCATCTACATTCTAGTTCATTATGAGTCTTTTAAATTTGACATCATATTCCTAATCAGTTAAAGTCATGGGATCTTTAAACAAAATATTCCAAATTTATGCTAAAATAACTAGGAGCCCTTATAGTCTCTAAAAATAAACAGATTAACTTTTACCTTCTCACAGGAAATGAAATATAGTCGCTTCTTTCAGTGAAGGTACATGTCACTTAACACATAGAATACATTACAATAGTAATGTATTATATTTTACTTTTTGCATTAGCTATACTCACATTTTAATTTCATTGCGTTTCTGTCTTTAGTTTTGTTGTATTGGAGCTAAGAAGATATAAAAGAGAAAAGAGTAAATGACATAAATTTGAATATTGTTCGCCATCCTATGTAAGTAGTCTATTTCGCTCTCTGGGAATGTTGCTGCTTGTAACAATTGGGTTTCTTGTCTACCAGGCAAAAGGCAAGCGTCAGTTGTTCAGAGGCAAGAGTGTAACCAATAAGCAAGAGTAAATAACTGTATAACCCTGGAGGTTGTTTGGCATGTTAACACAGATGCTTGGCAAATCCATAGGGAATGTTCCACAAATGTTTGAGTCCCCAGTCCCTTCAACCTGTTGAGTGTAAAGCTAATAATGACCAAGAATATAATTGTATTATTTCTCTCCTGAACCTAGTTAATCTTCAAAAAAAATGTTTCTTCTGGTACTTAGTATAAAAAAATAGAACAAATCTAAATGTAAAGAATTCTGGAAAATTATATACATGCCAACACACACGTGCTCACACATGGGCACAGACACACACACACACATGCACCCACCCATCTGAACAGCAAAGATAGTAAAGTCTTTAACTTTTAAAATTAAAGCCATATTATTGATTATTCTCGGTGTACATAGATTCTTCTTCAAAGATAATTTGCCTCCTTATAATATTGTAATATGTTTTGCTCTTCATGTTCTGATAAAACACACATGCATAATTTAAATCTAATATCACTTAGAGTTCAACTTTTTTGACAGTTGATTAATTTTCAAAATGATAAAATTGGTGAGAACAAATGAAGTAGTACTCAGAATTAATATTTTAAAATTCTGGAAACCCCCCATAGATTACACTTGATTGTGGATAAAAATAGACTTTCAGTAAATTGTCTTTTTAGTAAGATAATGCCAAGAACAGCATTAGTCTTTAGAATTCAATATGGATCGAGTTGGTGTATTTCAATACAAAGCGTACCTGCAGATTTTCTATACCTATTTTGCACACACATAGGCACACACATATGCACAAATTCACACAAATCCAGGAATACCCTTGGCGAAGCCACTAAGTTTCATTATTTTTAAAGAATATGTCTTAGACTAATACCATCTTGCCTTCTAACTCAGAATAAAAGCAATTTGTAAGGGGGCAGGGGGAAGGATGGTTGACTGTTAAAGAAAAAATAAACTTAAAAATTGGCATCTGTATAAAGTTACCTCTTAACTTCAAAATAAGTTATTGATTTTTGCTTCAAGTCCATATTATTGAATTTCTTCTTAATTCTTTCTTCACCATGGAAAAATACATTTTTTTATTTATGTTCAGTGTATTTAATTTGGGAAATATAACCATAAAAAATATATTTCAGTAGGTAGTCATAATGCGTGTGGAGGGGTGTTTTTATGTATATGTATTCTATATAAATCAGGTTGTAATTAATCTACACAATAAAATCGAACTAGCTCATGGTGAAAAATTTCCCAAAACTTCAGAAGGTTTACTTCTTTTCTGTGATCACATAGGATTTGCATTGACTGTCCTCATGGGGCCCATCCATTATAGCCATGTGGAGAATAAATGCAGATTTTCACACAATTACTTGCCTGCTGCCAAACCAAAATGAATGGCCCTGTGTTGTGCCATAATGGGCAAATGTGCCCATTTCTGTAAACAGAGTATCTAATTACATCACTCATTGTCTCTGCAGTAGACATTTGATTTCAGGAGCATGAAGATTGTTCCTCAACGCCACTGACCTTTGCTTCTTTTGGCTGATTATTTAACTGCTTCCAACGAAAAGAGGAATAAAACCTTATGTAAACCCAAATAGCTTAGCTAATTGTCAGTAACTTTGCTTAAAAGTTAAGTGGTTTAGAAGATTCAAACTGGTGATTAAATTGTTGTGTAGAAAAACTAATGCTTTTAAATTTTTATCTTGGTCTCACTTTTTTTTTTCAGGAATCAAGGATAATTTAGAACTGACTGACCTTTCAGAAAGGTGGTCAGATTTAAGCGTTATATAAAAACCTATTTTTTCATATAGTGATCCAATTACAGATTTAACACTGACAGTTTTGACCATCTGAGTGTGGCTTCAATTGCCTATGATATGCGATTTGTAACATTACTGAGACTCAAATTCAAGTTTCACACTTGACGCCCAAAGCAAGAGAGAGACCTCTTAATTAAAGGATCCCAAGTGTCCACCCAGTATGCTACCTCATCTCAGCCTTCACTTTTTCTGCTCTTCATCTTACGCACAATCATTTTCTTTAGGTTCCATTTTCTTTATTTGTAAACGAGGCTAATAATAGTGCCCACCTCAGGATTATTATAGGGATTAAGTAAGATGCTCTATGTACAGCCATAAACAGAGCACCTGACACAAAAATCATTGTTTGCTGTTAATATTATTATACCTCGATTTGGTGTCCAGTGAGTGAGGAACTAGATTATTGTGGCAAACCACTTTAAAAAAATTTGGACCATCGGTTTCTATTATTTAACATACTGTCTGGGATGTTTTTAAAGAGCCTCACAGGTACTTTTCTGTCAAAGATTACTGTTTCTGTTGTTATTAGTCTTAACTTCAAGGTTAGACTCACTGTTAGTCCATAGGGAACTGTTTTCTTCCCATGTACCATATTGCAGAGACTAATCCTAATTATTTTATATGTTAGGCTTCATCTGTGGCAAAATGTGTGTGTGTGTGTGTGGGGGGGGGTGTGTGCGCGCACGCGCACGCGCACATGCTTTTTTGTGTGATAACATAGTATGAGCCATAACTTTTTTCTTATATCTGGAATTTACATTGACATACAGATGTCAATCAAAATTGCTCTCTCTCAAACACAAGTGATAAAATCTTGATAAATGAAATGTGGATTTTCTGTTTTTAATATAACAAATCAGAGCAAGGAAATTAAATAACCGAGCTCAGGGTGCCACATAAACTTGTTAAACAATAAGAGAAATGTTGTATAAGAAAGCAAGAGTCCTGGATTACATGGATTGTTTGATGTTGGACAAGTAATCACATCTCTTTAAGCCTCAGTTTCTGATCTACATCATTTTCATGGTACCTTTCAACTTTAATATAATACAATTCTAGCAATCGCCACACTTTTTCTTTGAGGAAGTATAAAGCTTCGTATGCAATCACTTCGAAGTAAGTCTCTACTATTCATAAACAAAGTAAACATTGAAGGGTCATATGCATCTTTTTTTATGTAAAATCCTCTTAAGTTCTGTAAAAATTCTAGAAGGAGAATAGCTAAAATTTATTCTACATTTTATATTTAAAAGCTCTGTTTTTCAAAATTATGTGTTAAAACTCAAACCTATTAAAGAAATATAAAATACTCTATATATTTAACTTTTGTTATAATGTTAACCTTTTTGTGTTTATGAATGCAAGCTTATGAATCCATAACTCTCTCAGTTAGAGAGTCTTCATAAATAAAACAACCCACTTAGATCTGCATGTTTCAAATAGCAAGACAGCAAACTACCAACAGATGGATGCATTTTTAATTAGTCAATCCATTGCTATCTTTTAGTTAGGAAATTTTCTTGCATGTTGTAACAAAATCTTTCATTGAGTGCAAAAATAAGGACTATCTGGGAATCATAGGCTTCCTAAAAGAGTTATATATTTCAATACTTTGATAACTTATTCAGATTTTGTATAGTGATAAATTAAACTAAATTATTGGTGGAAAAACAAATCAAAATAATTTGAAGTTATTGTAAATCCGAGACGTGAATAAAATTGCGATCAGTATCTACCTGCATTTGTGTTTACTGATTTAACTGAGTTAAGTAAACCAATATGATCCAATTCAATTCAGGCTGTTTTTGCAACGTTATAAGGAAAGAATCTGTAATATTACGCTACAATTTTTAATGTGCATTATTCAGACACATAACTTTGAAAAAAAGATGATTTTTTTGAAAAAAAAATTGCTATAAGAATAAGAAGATAATATTTATCAAAAGAAGCCAGATGCAAAATTGTGAAAGGTTTTTCAGAGATTATATTAGGTGGTTCCCAATTTTAAATGACTGTCTTTCTTTTAAACGAAGAAAAAAACATAGTCTATCAGATTATCTCTTCATATGCTCAGTTAAGGGAATGGAGAAATGAAGTAATTATTTCTATAATTCAGGCACTTAAAACTTTCTTTTGAAATATCCAAATGATTGATATGATAATTTTGACTGAATTAGACAAATTACTCTTTCACAGTTTGCCTTCTCATTACATGAGTAGATACAATCTAAGTGTGGATGTAACATTTATAAATGCAGAACACCAAACTCATAGATTACAGTACTTTTCAAGAGTCATTCAATTATATATAATCACTTACCTCTTGGCAACATACATAGTAACAATTTATCATCCTCTTCTTCAAAAGCACCTGTTTAGAACTTTGCCTCTGGGACTCTGCAGCATTGCTCTACAAAAGATTTCACTGTGTGACACTAGACCACAATAACTACACAACTATTGCCAATCACTGCGCCGTATACATATGTGGCATTAGGTAACAACGCAAACACTGAGCTTAGAATTAAATGAATAATGAATTTAACAATATATTATTAGTCCATTTTATAAAAGGTGTTGATGGAAAGATATCATATGCTTCTGCAGAAGCTACCCAAAACAAAAGAACCAGTCCCACACTAGAAATTAATCAATTGTTTCTATAGAAAGTCTAATGAGAATCTGTATAAATTTTCATTTTAAATGGCTACATCTTTACATCTTTATAAGTTGAAAACAAAATATACAAGGGAAAGACAAGTATTCTAAGCTTCCAAATGACCTACTTACTAGTAAACCCTGGTGTAGAAACTAAGAGAGCTTCTTAGAATTTCTCTCACTCTTTTGATGAAAATTCTATATATAAAACTCAGTACACCTTTTGCTTTTAGAAAATAAATAAGGAGCATATTTGTTGATCATGACAGGGGAAAGATGCTTTAATAGCAATAATAAAAGAGAGAAGGCAGAAAACCTATTCAACTTAATCTTTCTCTTTTTTTTCACTGATATAAAGAGAGAAGCTTTCAAACTGGGAAAAGAAAGAAAAAAGATTGAAAATATAAGCAGTCAACAATTAGGCCCAGTGTTAGATGCCAGGCTACAGTTTTCCCCAGGGTGAGAGAAAGGAAAGAGGAGAATAGAGAGCAACTCTAAATAACTGTAAATCTCCAAGTACAGTTTAACTCTT
>KE767701.1:4507-17553 GCA_000465285.1 Eidolon helvum | reverse complement strand
TCTTTCCCAGGAAAACAAAATAACTCACTTCTATGATTGTGAAATCATGGTTGATAATCTTAATGTGTTCTTAATGAGAATTAATGAGTTCTGAAAAAATGGACAAGCGACGAATGGCATCCTGTTTATTGTAAAGAAAGTTGGACTATAGAAATTATAAACCAGTAAGATTATTAAGGATCTCTTGCAAATTACCCTAACAGAACTAACAGATTATTAAAAACATAGCTTGGGAACACACAGAGGGAATCACTAAACACCAGATTTATTTCACCAAATTTAAGTCATACCTCCGTACCTAAAAAAATTTCTGGCACGTAACAGGCACACAAAAAATACTTGCCAAATGTTATTTTTTATGGAGGAATTGTTAGATCAGATACCACCATAGAGTATTTTGATCTTAGAAAGTAAGTTGACAAAGTCTCTCATTTCTTAATGGACAAGATGGCTCTGTCTAGTTCAATACACTTATCAGTGATTAAGATGACATCAAAAATAAGTTAATCGTGTCTTTGACTGGTACCCAACCGAGAAAAATAGCTAATTTACTGAGTAAGAACCAGATTTAAAATTTTCTTGGCACACTGGAACAGTGGGATAAAGCTCACAAGTGAAATTTTATTGAGAGAAACACTGAGTCTTGCGTTTCAATTTAAAAAGGTTAATTATGTAAGTCTGAGATTAAGAAGCTATGACTTCAGATCAGTTTATGTAAAAATAGATCTGTTAGGTTAAGTGAATGAAAAGCTCCACACGTGTCAACAATGGGATATCGTTGGAAATGAGAAGACAAAAGCAGACTAAATAAACCAGACTCTAGGGTCCTGAAGAAGAGATGAGCTACTCTTACCGCCTTCTACTAAGTATGGACCACATCTGAGGTTGGGTGTTATTTCTGGATGCCACATTTCTATAGGGACATTGACAAATGACAAAAATCCGGAGTGGGGCAACAGGGATAGCTGAGCCTTGAGGCCATGACTTATGAGAAATTGTTGAGAGGAATGGGTAATGTTTAACAAAGAAACGCTGAGTGTAGCAGACCATGACAAATGTCTTCAAGTAAAAGGAGGGCTGTCATGTGGGAGAGGAGCACCCTTTCTCTACTTTGCTCCAAGGGCGGAACTAAGATCGGGGGTAGCTTTTAGAAGGAAGCAGTTTTCCTGTCAGCATAAAGAACAACTTTCTTATGATTTGTGTTTTTCTCTATCTGCTGCTCTGTAGTGGCCCATAAAAAGACTCACACAGAACCTGGTTAAGCATCTATCAGCAACGCTTTGATTGGAATTTCCTGTCTTGATGGGAAAATTGAATTCCTTAACCTCTAAGAATTTTTACGAAATGATGTGGCTAAAACAAGCAAATTGCTAGGCAATCCAGAAAGAATTAAGCATGGAAGTTCTGCACAGGATGACATCGACTGTAAATTCTGTAAGGCTTCAGAAGGCAGCTCTGATCACGAGGGAGATTTGGAAGAGGAGTCTATCATGTAGGACAGTGCTGCTTGTAAAAATAGGATGTGGAACATATACATGAGCCATACATATTTAATTGTAAATGTTTTAGTAGCCATAATTAAAAATAAAAAGTGCTAAGTGAAATTAACAACATATTTTATTTAACACCATATATTTAAAATAGTACTATTTCAACATGTACGCCAAATTTAAAAAAATATTGAAATAATTTACAGTATTTGTTTTCATATGAAGTCTTTGAAGGCCTTTGTTGTATTATTACATTTATAGCACATCTCATTCCAACGAATCTGGTTTCAAGGGCTGCATAGCCACAGATGGAGGGAGGCTACTGTGTTGGACAGCACAGACTGGAAACTGAAGTCTCCAGCATGGCTAGTTAAAATAAAAGGAGTTATTAGCAAAATCAGGCAGCACTGCACAGGTTACCAAGAAATTCCGGAGGCACAGCCAAAATAAAGAGGGTAAAGCTGTGGAATGTTTTCATTCTGGCAACCAAAGAGTGATAAGAGCCAGCAATACAGGTGGAGTTTGACCAAACAGAATCCATTTGAGGCTGAACTGCACCTGCCCCCACTCCTGGTTGCCCCGGCAACCAGACTCCCTCCCCCCCCCATGCTAATGACATTATAATGAGAACATCCACATGCAAATGAATTAAGAAGTAATTACTGGCAGATCCTCTCTTGTCTACGAGCTCCATTTAAGGGGGCGGTGGTTGGGAGAGGGTTTGGGAGAGTTTGATACTGCTGCACAGAAAAGATCACAAAAGGAATGGATTTGGGTTACGAATCTGGAGCCTGTACACCGGGCAATAAAGTCACGTAGTAACATATCCATGTTGTCCCATCTGTTTCGACTGTACCTGCTTTTACTATCACTCAGGGGGTGAGGGACCGCCCAGGGGAAAGAGAGCAGAGAACAGGGAGGCACAGCAACTCTGCAAAAAAGGAGTAGGTTTAGGGAGAAATGCAGACCCTCCACCCCCCAAAATTTCAAAATAAATTACTCACAAATGGCTCCACCTCCCAACCCACCCCTGGGGAACTACTGCGAAAAACATTGAAACTCTGGGAAAAGATAAAAAGCAGGAAAAAAAAAAAAAAACCCTGTTCTTTATTCTTGGGTCTGGTTTGCTCTTAATTGCTTTTTACAATTTTCTCAAGTAGATCAGAGCCACAAATTAATTAATAGTGAACAAGTTGAACACTGAACTTCAGAAACTTGATAACCCTGGCAACAAGGGGAACTTTACTGATGTGGGAATAGTGAGTACACTGAGGTTTTTACATCTTGTAGGAATTTTTAGGTTTCCAGAATCTTTTAGGGCCTCAGAGAAAAAATATATATGTACATTAAAAAAAAAAAAAAAACCTTGATGGTATTTTCAGAAATTACTCAGCAACTGATCAAACAATTAGTGCATTGGCGAGTGTATCACTTTGACTACCATACCAACAGGCACAAGAATATTATTTAACGCTATACAGTAGTAATGGCCTTCAAATGAGAGTTTATAAAGAAAAGAATATAGCACTCTTTTTTTTTGGTATAATAGCGATTATCATATATACTATATGCTGAGGATTATTCTAAATTACATAGTAGCCTTATGAAGTAATCATTGTTAGTGTATTTTACAGGTGGGGAAATAACTTCTTTAAGCTAGTAAGTGGCAGAGACAAGAACTGATTATAATTAACTTGGCTCTAGAATTCTCCAATGTCCAGGATAAAAGTCTTTAAAACAATAAATCAGTTTTTGTTAATGATTAACTAATCAACTATTTTGTGATCTAACAAAGCTACTAATACAGTGGAATTAATTGGTTATTACATTTAGAACAAAAATTAGAATAAAGAGTAGGCCAGTTTGGCTGGAATGGAGGGTTTACATAGGGCATAAAAGAAAGGTGATGATAAGGACTCAGCTTTCAAGGTATTTTAAAATAAGGAGGTTCCTGAAAGGTGTCATTGAAAATTTTTGATATGGAAAAAACAGTATTTGAGGAAATTTAATTAAGCAGTAGAGTATAAGGATGGGAGGGAAAAGAGGCTAGAGCTATTGAGACAAGTGGAATTATAATTCTTCACCCAAGTGCATGCATGCAATGGTGTTTGTACTCAGAATGAAGAAAAGAATCAATGAGTAGAAGTTTCCAAGGAAAAAAAAAAACCAAGTGAAACTCTGGATATTTATTGGAGTACGAAACATGAGGAAAGCAGAAAAGAAGGATAACAAGTCAGGATTAAATCCAGGACCTTCAGACAAAGCGACTAAGTGACAGAAATGGGGAAATTTCAGTGGCAGTCGGGTCAGGGCTGGGTTTCAGCCTGGGCACTATTCATATTTTAGGCCGGATCATTCTTTGTTGTGGGGTTGTCCTGTGTGCTGCCGGATGCATCAGCCTTGGTCTCTGAGCACTTGCTGCCAGTAGCATCCCTCACTGGTGAGACCATGTCTCCAAACACTGATAAATATCCCCAGGAGGTGGGCTTGTGGGGCAGCAGCAAAATCACCCTCAACTGCAAAACACTGGTTTAGGAAAATAAAGTGTGAGTTTAATGGACTTGAGGGAGTATTGTGACAATCAGGTGGAGATAGCCAGGAGGCCAGGGAAGTGCAGAACTGAAATTCCAGAAAGAGATGAGAACTCGGGATGAAGATTTGGTCTTATCTTGCAAAAAAAGCAAGAGCGAGTGAGATATCTGAAATGGGAGGTTGGAATAAAAAAGCTCTGGAATAAACAAGACTGGAAAGAAGAAGAAGCACCAGTAAAGGAAGAGAGGCAGCATTCTGAGGCGAGAAGGAAGCCAGGTTGGGCAAATGTGATCATCCCAAAGGAGGAAGATGCAGCGGGAGGGGACGGTCTGATGTTCCAGGTGTCACTCAGCTGCCAGTGTGAAAGGAACTGTCAGTTAGGATGATGAGTATATCTGGAAAGAGAAATTATATTCAAGTCGTGTGTGTGTGTGTGTGTGTGTGTGTGTGTGTGTGTGTGTGTTGGGAGGGGTTGATGGTGGTGATGTAGAAATTAGATTTCACAAAGTTAAGGTGTCAGCAGATTATGATAAGAGATGGTAGCAATGAGCCCGGATTACTCTGTGAGGTACCTTGGCACTGACAACTGGAAGGACTAGGGCAGCTTAGAAAATGGCAAGGTCAGTGGAAGAATGTCCTTTTTTTTAGGATAGGAGGTTATAGAGAAAGTTTTCAGCCAGTCAGGCAGGCAGAAGCCAGGGAGAGGCCAGGGTACTGGAGAAGATCAAGGGCCCTGGTCTGGTCCTTCAAACAAGAAGACAGAACATCTAGAATGAACATCACTCTATCAACACCTCATCCTAGAAATTCCCAAGATGTAGAACAATAACAACAAAAAGTATGGTGACACTGGGAAACCAACTCTAAAAATCTTTGTAAGGAAAGGGCGGCGGTTCACTGTACATCTTTCGTACTTTTTGATGTTTGACTCGTAAATGGATATTAATTTTTGTGGAAAATAAATTTTACTTAAAGAAAGACAAGAGTTGGAAAATAAAATATCATGCTTTTATGATCTTCTTTCAAAGAGAGAATTCTAGAATGACATTGCGCACAATTTTTAGAACACATTATCCATGGGTGCGAGACTAACAAAATTTGTCAGTTATCTGAGTCAGTTGTTTGGATATTGAAGCCAGTCAATCATGGTAGTTCTAAATAATTGCAGCTGAAGGGGAATATCTTAGACAATTAGTAAGAAAACTAGATTTTTAAGTTTTTGGAATTATCAGTTTTTTTCTTTTCATTTGTTTGAGTATAATCTCAAGTCCCTTACATGTAAGAATTTTCACTAACTAAATTCTCTCATTATGAAATTTACCTTTCACTTTATCCGTGTTTCCATCTGTCTGTGCATTTGGAGCTAACTGGAATTGGAAGCGTATATTACATACAACAGTTCAGATTGTTTCCAATGTATTACAAATTATTCTAGAATTACAGGCTTTTACTGAAACTGTTAAAGCAGTGTGCATGCCATTCCCTGTGATCATGATAATCTCCCCACCCATTGTCATACCTGCTCAACGTTACGAAATCTAATGTAGGCATAAAATAATGCATCCTTTTTGGCAAACATAAACATTATATAAAACTCAGATAATCTAATTATTGAATACAACAAGCTGAACTTGGTTTCATGTAATTGATTTTATGGGCCTTTATTTCTTGAGTCTTGGAATAATACCTTGAGGATTTCAGAAATTTTAATCATGGAGCTTTATTATGTTTTATCTGTAACCTTCTTTCACATTTCCTTTTCAACTGCTTGATGAAAAAGTACTTATTGAAAATGATTTACTGAAAAAGATTATTTGTGCAAAGCATACTAAAATACTTTGTGTAAAAGCATTTAGTTCGAATGAAATATTTTATATTACAACTGACATTATAAGCTCATAATTACTCACATGCAAGTCTTCTTGGTGTTCTTTTATCTGTTTCCAAAAGAACATGTGTTCCATATGTATATTCAAATATTCACACATAAATATTGAATGTCAGGCACTATGTGAAGCACTAGAAACACGACAGAGACCAAAGTGGCCAGGTACCTTTCCTCTTAGACATAAACTTCTAATGGGAGAGAGGGATGATAAAGCAATTGAGCTAGTTACATAATGTAATAAATGACAAAGGTCATCGCAGCTGAAAGTGGAGTATTGTTGCTACAGAAACGAGATGTCAGAGAAGGCCACTCAGATGAGGTGACACATGTGTATACAAACTATGTTCTCTGCTGTGTCCTCAGTGTTTATATATGTAATGTATAAATTACATTTTACATACATCTCTATGCTGAGTTAAAACTAATCTTTACTCATCAAAGGTAGAATGTCAGTCTCCAAATGCCTGACATATGAACATATACTTAAAATACTGATTAATTTATTTTAACATAATCTTTTGCTTGTATTTAATATGCTTATTTGAATTATGGTTTAATTCTAACAAGAAAACGTTGCTTATAGGAAATATATACTAAATAAATTCTTACTGACCTTAGGTTCATATTTTTTATTTGACTTTAAGAACTAGGTTAGATATATTATCTTTTTTTTTTTTTGGATACATTATCTTTATTGTGTCTTAAATAATAACATCAATTTGTTCTTAATGATTACTAATGACCATTTAATGATTACTTAATGATTATTAATGTGCTTGATTTTGTTTCATTACCTCTCCTAACCCAGATTTTGGTCCACTGTTTATAAATTGGAACTAAATGTGAATTTTCCATCAAACAGAATTAGAGTTTGTCATTTTCACCAAGCCATCTCTATCATTTATATACATGTATAAATAGGAAATATTTTTATTGCATCAATGCCCAAAATAAAAATTGTTTCAGGAGGAACTACAATGTTGAAATTGTTCCAACTTCTGGAACTCCCACACTAAATAATATATTGATGACTGGATATAATAACTTGACCAGAATATAAATGAACTCTTTTTGTGTATGGTTAAGATTCACAAAACGTCAGAAGAAAAGGAAATAATTAAGATCTAAGGAGAAGTCATTAATAGGGATGTATACAAAGGATATTGGAATAGAGATGAAAACAGTACACGAAGGCCACACTACATGGAATTTCCTAGCTATATGTGAAGTGCCAGCTTCAGGATATGACTGGTGTTTTCGTAGAGTTTTTTAAAACACTGCAACTCCTTCAGACAGCCAGAGTCCCAGTTACTTGCTACTCAGATGCATTGTTGCTCTGGAAATGTGTCCTCTATTTGTAGTTTTTATGGATTTCTGTGAGTTAGTAACACATACACATAGATGCACCTGCAAATGGGCTATTTACACGTGGTATAAACAAGCCTAGAACATGAAGTGTTGGCACAATTTTTAAGATATTAATCTGGGAAAACATTCTGAATAAGCATAGGAATTGCAGGCTACGAATATCCTCAATTCAAGTGATAAAATTTAACTGCTTAGCTTTAGATTTCTTTACTATGAATAATGTCCAAATTCGGTTTTCTCACTCTGTATATTGTCATCAGTTTTCTTATACAGTCTTTGGAAATATGAAAAACAGAAGCCCATTTAAAAGCACCTGACTAGCCATGAAGCAGTAACTATGTGTCCAATATTGAATTAGGCCCTGTAATGACCACTGTCCATGGACCCTACACTTGGAGAGCTCATAATTTTATCAGAAAGATGAGATATAAAACAAATATTATACAGAAGGCAAAGCAAGAGAATATAATACAAATGTAATCATTTATTCTAATATTAAATGTGTGTGTATGTCCATATGCCACATGGTACTGTGAAATTAAACAAACAACCCTTGGATATAAATGACAGGTTGCAATCACACAGGGACATGAAAACATAGCTTATATTTTTTGCTTGCTCATCTTAACCAATTTGAATTTTAAATTTTGAGATAATTGGTTAAAACTAAGACCCGTAAGGAAAACTAAAAAAAAAAAAATGAATGGAAGCCTCTGCCTCATCTCTGTGTCTCTGAGCAGCTGTCCGCACGAGAGCTTCTGAGTGGCCATGTGTCCTCGCCTGGCCCACATTGTTCTGACCCTCTTGGAACAACGCGGTTGTGCTAACCGAATTTATGAGGTCCAGCAACATCTGGTGGCATCTGTGTCCTTGTTCAGCATTGATTGTCACTCTCTGTCACGGGATGAATATGCCCTGAGTGCCTGTTGGGGGGTGTGATAATAAAGCCGGCATTAGCAAACGTTGGGGTGGGGGTGAGCAGAGGCATTCCTGGGCCTCCCCAAGCCCCGCAACAAGTGGGCAACAAAGGGGAGGTGGCAGGATGCACAAAAGTGCTGATGCCAGAAGGCCTGACACGCTGCAGGCGGTACGTGACATCTCGTGGCTTTTGGCTGTTGTTGGATGTGATGTATGTCACAGTCATGATGGATGGCTTTCAGATCTTTCCCATTATATCATATCTGTAAGAAATTCCCTTTTCCTCAAATGCCTTTTTGTTCTTCCACCCCTGAGCTGCAGATGGCATCTACCCACGCATTCCCATTGTGTGAAGCCTACAGAGAACTTCGCCATTCTTCTGGGGATCCTGCTCATGGTTGAATTGCTAGCATTCAATTAAGACTTGAAATTACGGCTTTGGGCAATTTAACCTCTTTTAACACAGAGTAATGGTAGTTTGTGGCTGTTTAGGAATTTCCAGAGGTAGCACGGATATTATTTCATTAAAATGTGAAAGGATAGAATCAGTGGATAAAATAAAGGCAACCGTTTTTTCTGTCCACCTCAGAATTGAATTACTCTTTAGAGAAAGAAAAAAAATCCTCTTTGTGAATAAAGCCATTTGTATACATACATGATTTTCTAACAAAATGTGAGAAGATCTCTCAATTGCAAAATTTGGCCTAAAAATATTCATATAAATTCAGAGGTTAAACATGGATGAATTGATCGTAGTTCAAAGAAATAGATTTTTTTCTCTCTTTTAGCTCAGTGACATAGATTTTTACATGCCTGATATATGCAACAGATATTTTTTTCCTTGAGAAAAGCTGAAATGATGAGGAATGTGGAAGGAAGCAGGTTGATTATACACACCCTTTTCTGTCCTTTTCTTAGGTTTGAGTCTAAGCATTATACAAAACAGAATATAAACTGTAATTAGGAATAAGTCAGTGAATGGGCACACTTCTACTGAATTATAAAAAAAAAAAAATGAAAGTGTCATCTGGGTGTCTCAGTTTCAGCAAATCCTCCATGATCCATGCAACACATGGGAGTGTTAGACCACTCAAATGGAACATTTCAAGCTAATGTTTAAATATTTGTGGATCAAAGCAACATAGTTATAGAGGGGGGAAAGCTACACACATCCCTGGAAATCTCAAATTTATTTTAAATAACTCCAGGTTATGGGTAAATTGGCCTTTGAGGGTACGATAAAGGCACGTGCCTTGATGGTTATCAGTGGAATGTTCAGGTTCTCAGAAAGGGCTCCTTGTGTGTACAGATAAAGAAGTAAATGGCACTTGGAAAAGTCAGTACCAGGAAGAATACTCAGTTAAAAAGGACTGATAAGAAAGCAGTCAAAATAAGAGAGTTAATGAAAACGACAGGAATTTGGTCGGATGCCTGAGTGAAAGGAGGAAAGCAGTCACGGATGTAATAAATACTGTGTTTGGGGCCTTTGGCTGAGAGGGTTAATGGTTTTTGAAGGCTGACCTCGTGAAATCATAATTCTTATCTACACTGAGGATGACAAGGAAGAACAATAATATCTAACACTTATTAAGAGCATAGGATATGTCAGACACTTTTCTAAGTACTCTTCATGTGGCAAACTACCTTCTGATTTTGATTAAGCTATCCAACCTGTTAATAATTTAATATGGTGTCTTTTGTGGTCTCCCACACATGTGTACTCTTCTAAGGAAGCATTTCCCAAATTATCAAATCGTATGACTTTCTGAGAACTATTAAAAAAATACAGATTTTTAGAACTCTCCCACAGAGGCCTTAGTTGGGCTAAGAGATTTCTTTTAATAAATAAACTAGGTAATTCCTTTACTCAGGACATTTTAGAAAACATTGACTTTAGGAAAAATAAAAAATTTCCTAGATTTCTCTCTTTCTTTCACTTTTCAAGATAATACTCCTATATTCAGAAGTAAGCCTAGCAAAAATTTGTTCTTTACCTATCTATTAAGCAGTGGCATTCAATACATATTTTTGAATGATTGCATGGAAACTTTGGATTATAAAATATTACTAAATAAATGCAGCCTAAACTCCAAAGGTAACTTGACAATGGATAAAAAGAATTTTCTGTTTAAAGTCTTGCTCGATCTCTTTTAATTAGAATCCTTAGAAGTAAATGACTTGCAATGAGTCCATTGAATGTTACTAAATGACCTTCAGTGGATCCTGTCACAGGATGTGGATCAAGGCTGGTTTTTGAAACCATAATGGTGTCTAGTGCATGTCTTTCATTGAACTAAGAAACACCCAGAAGAGGGTATTGGATTTGAATCGGATGCCAACTAAAAGTGCAAAGGCAAGCTCAGTCTTCTCAACAACTCTAAATAGTCTAGAATTCTGACATGAACAAGCAGAGCTCTACGAGTCAAAAAGACTAGAAAAGAGGATATATATTTGGAAATTCCTATATAGCAAGTCTCGTATTCAAAAAATGTATTTGAGTTTTCTGAGAAAATTACGAGAAGTTTGCTTTAGTGCTACTGGAGAAAATGGGGTACAAAGGAGTTTGAAAATCACTTCGTTTTTGTAAAGAACGTAATTTGTAAAAATCAAATAATTTCCAAGGTAAAAATGTTATCTGTAGTATAACTGGCTTTCAACAAGTCCCCACACAAAGAAAAATGTAGAAGTACAGTTCAAGCCATTCCTGGGCATCAGATCCCTAGTCACAAGAGGGATGCAAAAGTGAAACAACAGTGTGGAAAATTACTTCGTCCCAACAAAAGATTTGGGCGTAAGCCCAGTTGCGAAATTATGAATCTAAAAATCAAGCTGATATTTATAAAACTTAAAATTTTCAATACATGAATTCAAGGCATTATAAGCATCACTGTAAATGGATCATAACTATGTGATTGTTACTTAAGAAAAGCTGTGATTTGATTATCCTAAAGAAAATATAAACTTTCTCTCTTGGTAAAAATGTTCCTAGAATTCAAAGAATAATGGAAGGAAAAGTATAGAAACTGTCTTATGCAAGATCTCTCAACTTGGGCACTACTGACATTTTGGGTGGAATAATTCTTTCTTGGGAGAGGAGTCTGTCCCGTGCATTGCAGGATGTTGAGCAGCATCCCTGGCCTCTACCTACTATGTACCCGTACGTAGCACTCCTCGCTCAGTTTGACAACCAAATATGTCTCCAAACATGGCAGCATGTCTCCTTGAGAACCACTACTTCAATGTGAGTGCCCCTCAGAGAAATACTATTCCATTTTATAAGACCATTTTACTGGCTTATAAAGAAAATAGTCCCAAAGGTGTTTGTGATCAGTGATAGTACAACATTGGTTATGGGACAGTGTCTACTTTTTTTTTTAATCCTGACATTTCTAAAGTCCCTGAAAATGGAGTCAATAGAAGTCTCCAAGGCAGCCCACCTATAGCAATGTTGACGTGAATGGATGGGCTGGGGAAAAGAGCATCCCCCTTAGAAACTCTAGATGCTGTAGAAAGGGGACTCATTTCTTCAATAGTCCACTCTTATTCTGAAAAATAGTGTGGGACTATTCAATACTGGGAGGTGACTTCTCTTCTGTGGACAAGTTTTTGTTGTTTGTTTCATCATACTTAGGACTAAGGAGACATAAACCCCAGTGTCTTCTACATTTATAGCATCTTGAATTCCTATCCCACACGTAGCCCCTTGCATATTCCACTAAGTGAAGCAGTGGTTTTCTTAAACTCTACACTGTGATGGAAATCCCTGTGGTAAGGAATCCCATGTCCCTAAATGTTGCTTTGTTTCATGCAGGCGAAGGCTGCATTTTTCTTTGAGGTGAAGTAGCCCAGGAAATTAGATTATTAAACATGTAAAGACCTTGGTCAGAATAAAAGTCAGATAATACTTGGGGATCTAGAATGATATGAAAATACCACACTCCATAACAACACAACAAATATAAGAAATAATTTCAAAATAAATTCAGGGGGCATTTACCCTATACAAATAGATTGCCCCAAATCAGTACTATTTTTTTTAAAGTATTTATAATTATTATATCTGATTCTAAGGGTAAAAATGTATATATATGTTAATGTACATATTAAGGCTAAATATAATTAGGAAATGCATTGTTTCCTAATTTTGTTTGTTTGTTTGTTTCCAAGAATCAAGTTCAGAAAATTTGCACTCAGTGCTAACATATCTGATCAAGCTTTACCTTAGATCATAAATTTATCTTCCCCCCATAGGTTAAATAGAATCATGGATTATTAATTTGTCATTTTTGCAGATATGAACTTGCATTTCTGATACCCATCTGCTTTCAAGTGCTCTCTCTCTCACTCTGTTCCATGTTCCCTCTCTTTCTCTCTCTCTCTCCTACACTATATTACTGTAGCGTGGTAGAAAGGAATGAGATTCATTGATTTGAACAAGATGAAAGATCTATAAGGTCAGAAGCAGAGACATTTGAAAAAGAGTGAATAACTTAAAATTAAGTGCATGCAGTAAGACACTCTAAAAGAACAGTGTCTAAGAATCTCAAGAACTTTTTTTTCCAAGAAATCAGCAATTATTATTTAGTGTAGAGTACTACTTAATATTCACTTCAATTAATGTCCCATCTCTAATGATTGCTTCACTGAGTGGCATCAGTCCAGGGCTCCAGTGATAAATATTTAATAAAAGGAACTCCTCCTACCTTTTTTTTTTTCTTTTTCCCATATGCATTAAATTAATTACTTTATTTTAACAGGTCAAGCTGCTCTCTGAAATGCTACTACCTCAATCTTTCACACTCGTCAAACTTATTCTGCACCAGGTTGATTCACAGTGAAACATTTTTAAA
>KE767699.1:35327-45423 GCA_000465285.1 Eidolon helvum | reverse complement strand
AAATATATTTATTATAAATATATTTGTATGTATGTATGTATGTGTGTATGTATATATGTATGTGCCTGTGTATATATAAATATATAAAAATTTTCACATAGCTTCTTCCCCCTTTTTTCACAAGAAAGGCAAATGTCTCATCCACATCTAACTCAGCTCTGGTGTGTCTTTTGTGTTGTCAGCAATTCTATGACCCCAAAGAGACGATGTACATATTCATGTCTTTTAAGTTGCTGTTCATCAAGCCCCAGGTTTGAGTCTCAATGGTAAGTTTTATGATTTCAAGAATGAAAAAGTAAAAAACTTCAAGTTTACTAGTAATATATTATTATACTTTTGAGTAAAATAAATATTAAGATAGTGTATATTTTCTCGAACATTTATTCAGATTAACAGAAATATTTTTTAATTTCTGCTAAAAGATTGCTGAATACTATAAATCCTTATTTGGTTTTAACTGTTTACTGTCACTTGTGAACCTCTTCTCTCAATTACTTCCTCTTTTATTTGACTTTTCTTAATGGGAATGTATTATAGATTTTACTGAAAATAATGCCATTAAGGGTTGTAATAAATTTTTTGTAACCCCATACTTCCTCATGGCCCAATACTTTCTTTTCTTCTTGCTGCTGATTTCCACTAAATCCCCATTCATCCTCAAAACTGAAAGAAGAAAGAGGAGGAGGAGGAGGAGGGATAGAAGAAGAAAGGCTTTATCGTTCTTTAAAAAGCACATTCCTAATAAAAGTTTACTTTTATAGTTAGGATGCAGTTATCAAAACGTAAAATTTTAAAGCTTTAACCAATTTAATATTAATTGTAATTAGTAGTAAGAAATCTTCTGAATAGCACCTTGTGATTAATGGAAATTTTAAAATTTTAATTTAAATGTTTTTATTGAAGAAAAATATGATGATAATAAAAGATTGGAAAGCTTCAAAACATATTACATGAGAAAAATTTCTTTGGGTGAAATGTATTGGAAATAGTTCAAGAAGGAAAAAAGAACAAATAATAAAATCTCCAATTAAAAGAGTTATTAATTTTGTTGTGGGGTGGGTCATGTCGATTTATTTAAAAATGGTAGTGGACATCAAATTACTATTAGTGCACTTAAAAGAATAACTTAAACATTTTATTTTTAAATACTGATATTTATAGAAAGTAAAAAATTATGTCCTTTGGTGGTATTTAAATTTATAATTAAAATTTTAGGTATCAATATAAAAATGTGTAAGAAGTACACAGCTCAATTTTCAAAATAAGTTTAAGTGGACTATAAGTCAGAGAGTTGGAAGATGAGAGCCCTGAAAGGTTTTAAACAGTTATGCCAGCATCTACCCATGAGCAACTGCCCAACTAAGAAAGTAGAGAGACTAAGGAGTGAGGATTTCTTTGAAGAGATTTCAATATGATAAGCTTCTTTCCCCTCACCCCCCATGGGGGAGAGAAGACCTCCCTCACCTGAACAAGGAAGAAGTTGTGGCCTCGACTATAGAAGAGAAGAGAAAAGGCAGTGCTGGGAATGGTCACGCTTCTAGAATATGGCAAGGTGGATGCCATGTGAATTCTCTACCAGCCGGATGCACTCCCCACAGGAGAGGGTTGGGTTGGGTGGGTCATCCTGAGAAAAACTCTCCCTAGACATCCTGGAAGAACAATGCAGAGGGGTCAATCACAGGAACCAGGGGGGCATGAGGTCTGAGGATGAGAGTGATGATCAGATGTAACTGTCACAGCAGGCAAGCCTGGAGGCAAGCAAAACGCAGCTTGGCAATCCCCAGCCATAGAAAGGTCTCCCAAAACACACACAAGAGCCCCATGAGAAAGAGTCTACTTTTGATATCTCTCACAGCAAGAGAGCACTAACACCAAATAAAGAATGAACCAGAGGTAAAATTTCTTTACTTTTTCCTACTTCTTTTCTTACCTAGAGGGTCTTCAAAAACAACTGGCCAGTGAATGAAAAATAAAGAGGAAACTACTTTTTCCTCCTACTGGAAGACTTCAAGATTCATCAAAAGATTTAATAAAAGACTTCAGTCTTTTATTCCTTTCATACCTTTCTTCAGTAAGTATATATGTTTAATTTTTTATTTCATATAATCACAAGGTTCCACGTATTTAGAAAATTTCTTCTGAAATGTGTTATCATAACATTTGTACTCACTTGATCAAAGCATAACCACTCGAATCAAACTGGAGTTTGGTGTTATATGGTTAATAAGTTGGATGAGACTTTTTATTACCCAAATATGACCAGAAAAATCTTGAGTCCTGTCTAAAATTTCTTCCAGTGAGTGAAGAATAACAAGAAGAGAAAGTAGAACTGAGTAGGGTCATGTTGAAAAACTTTCAACTTCCACCCTACCAAATCCAGCTTGTTCATTAAACCAACACATGCTTCCATCAGCAGGAAAAGATTTACACATACTTCCTACAATCAGACTGCTTCTTGGGAGGCAGGCTTTGATGAGCAAGGAAGGTTCTTTGAGAGGAGAAAGACCTCAATAAAAGGAGAATGGAATTAATTATTTGAAGGAGACATTAGAAGTAGAAGAGAATGGGTTAATTTTTTTGACTAGTTTAATCCCCCTTCCTTTGCCCCATCATCAATTAGGGGAAAGAAAATCAAAAACAATCCTATCAGTAATTGAAAATAAAGAAAGCTACACTTTAGAACCTTAAACTATTGACTTCAGTTAATAATAATGTTCCAATATTGTTTAATTGTAACAACTGTACCATAATAATGCCAGATATTCATAACTGTGGAAACTCGCTGCCCCACCTCAACACTGACTTTTAATCAGCATCGGCTTATTCTGCACTCCTGCCTCCCTGTGTCAGTCCTGTCTCTAACTTCCCTTTCCCTATATAACTGCAGTTTCTTGCTCTAAATGGCCTTCCTCGCAGGAAAAAAAGAAAAGAAAAAAAAAGAAAAAAAAAAAGGAGAAGAGAAGAGAAGAGACCCCAAGAGAAGAGAAGAGAAGAGAACAAAAGAAAGCTACACTTCAGCACGTCCAGGTTGTACTTCTCTTACTACAAGCACATACAGCAGGACTGGAGGAATGGAAGTAGAGCAGATTTTTGTGGGATGTGTAAGAAAGGGATGCACAGGAGATGAAACAGCACCAACACCTAAGGGGCTGCCCAAGACAGAGCCCACAAGGTACAGTGAGAGTAGGCCATTAGAGATAGGATAAAAACCAGGAGAGTTAAGTCGGGGATTCTAAGGAAAGAATTTCTAGAAGGGAGTGGTCTATATTCTCGAATGCTGGCAAAAGTCAAGTACTGTGTGAACTGAAAAATGCCCTTTGGATTTAGCAACAAGAAAATAGTCAGTGGCCTTAGTGAGAGCAATATGACTGAAATGGCCAAGGCAGAAACTAGATTGAAGAGATTGATTTTTTTTTAAAGTTGAGCAATAGAGATGCTTGAGTGGAGACAGCTCTTTAAAAGTCTGGCAATAAAGATGTGGTAGACTGCATTCTGAATTATTCACTTCCCTTACTATAGGAGGATGACACATCCTGTCCATTACCTTGTAACTTGCAGTGCTTCCCTGTGGGAGGTGGATACTTCTCCATCCTATTGACCCGGGACCTGGTCATGTGGCTGGCTTTGGGCAATGGAATGTGAGTAGAGTAAGGAGGAGGTAGCTCTAACAAAAAATTTTTCCAGGAAGTTATTTAAGATGGGAGAAATTAAGGCATGTTTAAATGCTTATAGGAAAGAGCCACTATGAAGAAAAAACTTAAAGATACATAAGAGATGGGATCATCAATGAAGCAAGAATCCTGAGAAAGCAGAAAAGGATTGACCTCTAAAACAAATGAAGACAACTTGCCTATTGGATGAAGGCCACCTCTCCCATTAACAAGAATTAAGGAGAAAAAGATGGATGTGGAAAAAGTTAATTTTGCAGGTTAAGAGCTGGCAGAGAGTCAAAATGACATCTAATTTCGTTGTGAAGTGGGATATGAAGTCACTTGATAAGGGCCAGGAGAAGGAAGGGCAGAAAGGAAAAAGGGATTTGAGGAGCATGGAGGACTTTTTAAAGATATCCTAGAGAACCAGAGAGAGCAAGGCATAGAAAAGAGAGTAAGCAGTACTGAGGACCAAACTGAGGTTGGTGACCATAACATTTTATAGCAACAATATTTATAGTTGTGTGATTTTATTTCCGTGCTCTGCTCAGCACACAGATGTAGGAGAAAGGCAAAGTGGGGCTCCACTAAGCACATGTGACGGAAGGTTAATGAGAGAGGGACTAGGGATACTGGCAAGCAGTATTGATTCAAGTTTATCACAAATGTCAGAATTTTACACTTGCCCTTTAGTTTTCCTATTATACTGGCTGCCTTTGTGTATATTATACACTAACTCTTTTATTCCTTGCTACAACCTTGGATTACTTTATAATTACTTTATATAGATAAGGAAATTGAAACTCAGAGATATTACATAATCTAACCAAGATCACCCAGCTGGCAAGTGACAATGTTGGAATTAAAACCCACATGGGGTGAGTCCAAGTTCAGTAGGCTGTTTTCCCCACCACACCATTGTTGCTTCTCCTTTTTTTCCCTTCTTTCTAAGCCTCTATGAAATCCTCCAATTTAATATTAAAATTGTCTATAATTAAGATTTTCAAGTAGGAAGTCCACATTACTGATGAAAAAGTAAAGGTTCCAGCTAAGATATTGTCTTCAAACTGTGATGCTAATCAATAAAGACCTCTAGCCATGCAGAGTCTTTAAACAGAAGACTAGTTGACATCACATTTCCTTCCTTTCCTCTTTCTTATATTTATAAGTCCTTGTTGAAGAAACAGGATACACTAAACTGAGCCCTTGGATGACGACTTTGAGCTACCTGTTTCAGCTAGAAGCCCTTACAGTCAGGTTGCAAACCAGTGGGTTTCCAATCCCAGACCCCCCCCCCCCCCCCCCCCCCCCCCCCCCGCCAATGACAGCAGCAAGGACTGTTCTGTGTTGCACAATTTCAGGGGCATTGCTCATGTGTTCTACATGTAGCATGCAACAACCCTACCAATCTCCCTTGGCACGAAGTTGTCACATTGCCTGCCAATGCTGGATTATTGACACTGTAGATGAGACATTTCCCAGACTGGTTAGTTTGAAAATATTCTAACCCTCAACCTCTGGAATCTCTATGTCTTTTTCTCCTTCTTACTACCAAATTTTCTTTTCATAACACATACCTGACACAAAATCCCTTACTTCGATCCTGTTTTTCTAGACATGAAGTTTTGGACATTTTTCTCCTAGTGAGGTTATTCCAAGACAAGGTATGGACTGTTGGTTGCCTTCCAACATTCACTCCTTCTCTCTTTCTTAATAAAAAGGTTTGACTCCATTCTATGAGTAATAGAACACTGATATTTTAGCTGAGTATAATGCCTCCCACAACAAAATATTAAATTCCCCAGTCTTCCTTTCAGATAAATGTGATCACACTGGTCAATGAGATAAAAGTGGAAGAATTCCAGGAAATTCTCAAGGAGTATACTTAAAGGAAGCTGACCGAGAGTGTTCTATTTTTTTCTCTTGCCTGGAATGTGATGATAACTAGATCTCCAGCAGCCACTTTGGATCCTGAGGTAAACTCAAGGATAGAAGCCATGTTCTGAATATGGTGATGCCCAAAGAAGTCTGGGTCCCTAGGGGCTTTATGAAACTGCCTACTTTCAAATTATTTTCTGCAAAATCCTCCCCGCCCTCCACCCTTTGGACCCATCCTATTTCAAATTCCTATTACTTGCAGTTGGACACAACTTAAAAGTGGTACAGAAGACAGATGATGAATTTATGGATAAAATTCTATTTCATTAATACTAAACAGATCTTGTTTACAGCTTAGATAGTAATAAATCAAATTTTAAAAGCAAATAAGGAGCAAAAACCAAGCATGGCATATCCAGACAGGAAAGTATTTTCAGATTATTTTATCAAATGACAGTCTTTCCACATAAATACCAACATTATTTTGGCTGTTTTATTCTTCCTCTGATACTTCCCAGCCTTGAGATGGCTGAACTTAGAATATCTCAAGTACACAATGAAATTTGATAATCTCTTCATTTATTGGAATTTAGGATGTACAATTCAATACCCAAAATAAATTGGTATGCAAAATATTTGTTCAGAAGGAGTGGTCATCCTTCAGTTGATTCTGAACTATTGTTTTCTTCTGTGACTAAAGCTCTCAAACTAGTTGTTCATTTCCTTGAAAACTGATAAACAATATTTTCAGAAATGAACTTCTAAGTTATATAAGTCCTGGAAATGCAATGTATAGCATGGTAACTATAGTTAACAATACTGTACTGCTGTGCTGTATATTTGAAAGTTGCTAAGAGAGTAGATCTTACAAGTTCTCATCACAAAAACAATTATAATTATGTGTGGTGATGGATGTTAACCAAATTTATTGTGGTAATCATCACAATAGATATATATATATCAAATCATTAAGTCATACACCTAGAAGTAATGCAATGTTGTTTGTCAATTACTTTGCAATTAAAAAAAGAAAATATGTTTTCCAAGTTACAGGTGATTCTTTCATAGATATCAGCATTTTAAAAAATTACTAAGTTCAAGAAATTCTTCTCCAGGCCATGTAGTAATTTATAGTCAGAGTAATAAGTCCAGGTTTTAAATGATGGTGTTCTCATAGCATACCTGTGTTGGGTCTCCTGGATATCATAATTTCTAGGCAACAAATGAGCATAACATTTCCATGACCTGATCCCACACTAGCCTCTCATTTTTCCTGCATACCTGGGATGGTACAGGGTCGCCTCCTTTAGATCACTCTGTTTTTTCCCTCTAGACAAGCTTACTTCCAGCTAGGAAAAAAAAAAAAAAAGATACTCCAGCTTTTGGAAGCCCACACAACTGCTAGAAGGTCCTCACAGAGGACATACACTTCCTCCACCACAGAATACAGCAAATGTTACGTTTGAGAATAGCAGAGCCTCTCACTGATGATGAGTCAATAGCTGCCCTTCACACTTCCCTAAGAGCTCTCACATCTCCCAGTTCCCATTTCCTTTCCCACCGTCAATATTTTAGTCTTTGAACTTAAGTGTTTCCGGGCTCCTGCCTCTCCACCTGATTACTCATATACTGTGTTCATAAGCCATTCTCCTAAGTGTAAGCTTGAAAATTTTCCCTCTTGTCTGAATCCAAACAACTTAACCTACCATTATAAAGTCTTCATTGTTTGGTATACAAGTCTCCAAATTTATCTCCCCATTCTCCTAACTGTAGCTAGGCTTTGGTCAAATTGATCTCTTCCTCACCAAACTGTTTCTACCTCTTTGACTGAAGTCTTGACTTTCCCTTGCCTGGAAATCTCCTGATCTTCTTTTTTACTTCTGACGTTGAAAACATTCGCTACACTAGGAAGCACTGCATAAATGAAAGAAAGGTTTTACTTTGCTTTGTTTGAGATGTATTGTCCAGTGGGAAAAGCATGGAGCTTCCCAGCATACCACATTGGAGTATATCTATTCCCTCTAATTGCTTGTTAAATTGCCTGGCTGCTCAACTAGGCTGCAATCTCCAGTCTCTAGTTGAGGGCTGGGATTGTGACTGCCTGTTTATTGTTGAATTCCTACTACCTGAAGAGTGCTTGACATATTTGGGGAATGGATAAATGTTGAATGTCTGTGTAACTGCTTAGTAAGTTGCAGAAGCAGAATTTGGCCCAGATCTTTGAAATAGTTTCTCTAGCTCTGTTTCTTTATCTGTAAAATAGAAAACTGTTTTCATAGAACAAACAAAGTCATCCAACCCACACTTTTCTTCCTGAGATTTCCTCATAATAAAGTAAAATGTCCTCCAGATGAATGAGGGTGATGCAGAATAAAATACTGAGGTTGTAAAACATCTGCTACAGCCCCTAGTGTACACTAGGCACTAAATAATATTGGAGGAAGGAATGCAGGTGAGGAAGAAACAAGTGAATATAGGAAGACAAGATAAATTAAGGCAAGAAGGATGGAATAAGTAACAGTACCAGTTGTTCCCCATACCTATTCTCTTCCTATTCCGTAATTATAAAATTTTTATTTGGGTACATGGCTGACCATAGTAAATAATTTTCTAGCTTCCTTGCAGAATAACCATGCATTTAAGTTGTGGCTGATATGTAAAGCCAGGTTTTGCAGTCCAGCTCCCTGGAACCTTCCCCAGCAAGAAACAGCTAGGTTATATAGTTCCCTTTGCTAAATCTTCTTTATCCTGCCTTCAACCTGCTACATGAAAGGTAATGTCAGCATCTTGGACAACATCCTAGAGATAACAGGTGAACTGAAAAGAGACTGAACCCATGAGGACTTGGTGAAGCAAAGCAACCATATCAGACCTAGATCGCTTACCACCAGCCTTTTGCACGAGAAGAAAACTTCTGCCTTGTTTGAGAGTCACAGTTAAAGGTACATTCTAATTAACAGACTCATCCTAATAGAAGAAATAGATAAAGACAGAAAAAAAAAGTGAAAGGAAATAGGCAGCTAGGCAAACATAATTCCTGCCGTCAAGGAACATATAGTCTAGAGACATAAACACTCTAGAATCCACAACTGCCAGTTTTATGGGAACATTATGAGGTCAAAAAAAGAGAGTAGCTACCAAGATAGTGTTTGCTCCCTTTATCAAAACTAGCCATAGAGACACTCTTATAGAGGAAGGGAATTATTAAACTAATTTTATCAAAAACCATGAAAAGTACAGAAAATTGACTTGAAATGGTAGAAGTGAAGTGGGTGACCAGAGGATAAGCCAAAAGAAAGCTCTCAAATACCACTTTCATGTCTCCCAAGTCTTGCCTGGGGACAAGGTGTTTTACTGCAGAAACTGGTCCCAACACTGGTCTCCTGGTAACATCAGCTTAAAGCAAATGCCTCACATGCCTAGGATGCTCATGAAAGTGAGTGGGGGCCCTCACTCCTCAATCTCTCCTCCTCCAGGGAACCGAACTGCCTCCTCCCAAAGCTGCTTCTGAGGGTTTAAAGATCAAAATGTGCCCCAGGGGTTAGGTAAAATGTCATCCATGGTGGCTAGGTGGAGTCTAAGGCTAGGACATGGGCTCACAAGGTGAGATAACTAGATGTCTGAGGAGCACGGTGATTATAAAGACAACACTAGGGACAATATCTGAAACAGCAGTGTTGGGATGACAAAGAATTTAAAATAAGCATGGCTCTAAGTAACCTTGAGAAGAGAAGTGAACCATCAACTGGAAGTCATAAAAAAGAAACCCACTGGAAATATTAAGTATGAAAAATGTAATAGAATTTATAAATACAGTGATAGACCAACAGGAAGAAAGAAATAATTGGAGTAAAAATTTGTGAACTGAAACTTGAGAAACTCTCCCAGAAGTCAATAGGAAAAGACAAGAAAATAAGTACCAAAAGAAAGCTGAATCAGCCTCTTAATATCTGACATGTTTATCTAACGTTATGCAGAAAGTGTAACCCAAAACCAGGATCTATTGAAACACTAAGTCTATTTTCTGAACCTCTATGTTATAAGCTCCTTTGCATAAAATTTCCAAAGGTAGGCAAAGATGAGAGAATAAATAAATATAGCTCTTACATGTGTGCCTCATTACTTCTACTCATTCTGGGAAAAATTCAAGGTATAGTCAGACATTAGGACATTTAAGTAGAGGCAGGTTGTCAACATGAACTGTAATTTTTGGATCACACAGCCTAAAAATCCACTTTGACAATGCCTCAGAAACTGCCACCGGGCAACAGCCTCTTTGCTGTCTGTCTGATGAGAATAAGAAAGGGTAAAGAGTATTTTCTTCCCCTGGTAGCTCTTGTGCATACAGATACAGCCTTACAGGGAATGCAATACACTATAATAGATGCAAGATTGGACAGCAAGCTGGCAGGGACGGGGACAATGCCTGGTTCTCAGAAAATACAGTGAGTTAAATTCAACACAGTGTGTAAATAGAGGTCATTATGTCACAAAGCACTGTTAAGATGTGACATAGCCCTCTCAAAAAAATGAAGTGTAAAAGATAAATTGACTCAAATGCTTAAAAA
>KE767699.1:17067-35285 GCA_000465285.1 Eidolon helvum | reverse complement strand
AAAACAAGGACTGTTGCAATAGTGTAATAGAAAGATATTTGATGTATCACTAGGAACACAGAGGATGCCATTTGATTCAAAGCATAAGTGTTGACTATTATATGGTTCTCATGATAATTCAAATTGAACCAAAAAATTAAACTTAGCTATAAAAGAATCAATGAACATTACTGGAACTTCAACTTCCAAATATACTGTAATTTTCAGACCTCAGAAACAAGAAAATATTTTTTGCTCACTTTTCAAACATTGGCCAAATATTAACTGAGGAAAATCTACTTCAAAAAAAAAATCACCTCTTAAAGTTTTCAATATCCACAAAAGTTCCAATGGCTGGACATCTGTTTTCAAAAACATCAAAGGGTTGACTCAGATCTTTCAAATATATCTGTAAATCAGGCATGGTTAATAGAAACATTTGTATGACAAGTTTGGGAATCTTTTCCTACATCAGCAATAATTTTCTGTGTTTTTCCCTGCTGTCATCAAAGCAATCTGTGTCTGAAAAAGAGCTACTCTTGCATCCATCCCAGTTTTTCCTTTTGCTGGATCCTGCAGTGAAGTCATCATAATCTTGTTTTTATGATGCCACAGTCTGTTGCCATGAAAATGATTACAATGTTATAAATTTGGCATTTCGACTTTACAGCAGGATCAAGGAGGAAAAGATGATGAGGTTGTTCGAAGGGAATGGTACAAGCCCTTCTGGTAATTAGCTGGAGGAACATGGAAATAGTAAAATGCACAAGGGGAATGAAAATGAATATGAGTCCAAGTCCCTTAATTTAAACCACAAAACTGCCTTGCACATTACTCTTGAAGATTTTAACATATGGCCCCTTGTACCATTAGTTTCTGTATGCCTATGGCAAAGCTAGTGGACTTCCACGCCCTCCATGGGCTGAAGCATCTGTTCTTTGAATTCAACACCAAAACCTTGGACCAGAGTTTGAATTTGTGAGATCCAGTCACTAAACTTTTGAGGAGCATTTGAAATATTGCATTTAGATTTTTTTTCCTACCTCATTAGAGTATTTTTACCCATTTAGTAGGGATTTTACATCATTTTGAAGAAATCAATGGAAGGTAATTTGTAGTTCAATTTAAAAATAAAATTTTGAAGAGAAAAACTACTCCACGATTCATGAACCCTCAAACGCAACCATTCTGCATTTAACTCTCTTCGGTGCATACACAGGTCCCTCTTTATTTGATCTTATCATTTTAATTCTTATCTCCTTCTATTTGTATAGCAATAATCATTCTTTACAGGGATAATGGGAAAGACAAGAGTCAACTTAAGTAACTGGCACATAATAGTTGCTCAAGAACTGTAAATAACTCCCTGACTCCTGATCTTCAATCTAGTGCTCTTTAAACTCTATGGCACGTGGTAGTTTCTGAAATGTTCTGTAAAAGCTTCATTGTCGCTTCTAGTTTGGTCTTCCATCTTAATGTGAATAACACCTTGAACTTCCACAACGGCACTTAGTTTTTTCTCCTTTGTTTTTTGGTCAGTCTTCTCTTTTCGATTTCTTTCTTCCCTCCTCGATCATTAAATATTGGAGTTCCTCAAGGTCCTTGTCTCTTCCCTATACAACCCCCCGCGCCAACTCCATACACATCCACAGCTCCAGGTTCCACCTAGATATTGATAACTCACAAGTGTATTTTCAGCCCAAACCTCTCCTTCGAGCTTGTGACTCAGCCACAGAGATGTATCTGGAATGGCAAGCCCATTGGGTGATTCGCTTATCATCAACAGGTTCTTGGAAACCACAACTTTAAGCAAAATGATAAACAATGAAACCAATTTTAGCCTAGGCTAATTAATATAGAGTTAAGCTCCTATGACATATTTCCAGTCACAAAAACATCACCGAATTTCTAAAGAAAGACCCCAAACACTTCTAATATGAAATAGCAAAATCAATGTCAGCTATCCATACATTTAAGAAAGATTAATAAAAACAAGTAAGATAATTATTTTCCAACCATCCTTTTATTCCAGTTCAGGGAGTCCGGTGGCTGCAACCCCTCCCAGCAGCTCAGGGTGCTTGGTGGACACCTAACCTCGACAGGACGCCTTTCGTCACAGGGGGCACTCATGCTCCCACAGTCACTCACCCTAGGACAAGCTAGACATACCAGTTCACTTCATGGGCACGTCTCTGGGATGTGGGAAGAAGCCAGAGCACCCAGAGAAAAGCAACACAGATCTAGGAAAATGTGCAGACTCCACACTGAGAGTGGACTCTGCGAGAATCGATTTTTATTTTTCATCAATGTTGTAATGAAATGACATTGAACACAGCGGCATTATCCAAGGGCTTGCTGTACCTCAAATAGCTTTTCAAAAACAAAGTTGGCCTCTTTTCCTAAATTTGCCCCTGTTCTAGGGACCCTCGTCTCAGCAAATGACATTGTCGTACAGCCAGAAAACTCGTCCTCTTTTTGCACTGCACAGCTTATCTTACCCATCTCCAATATCTATCAATTTTATCTCCCAAATAGCTCTCAAATCCATCAGTTTGACAGCATTGCCTTGCACACTACCTCAGCTCATGCAGGACCATTGCAATAGCTTCCTAACTGGTATTCCACAACTGTTCTAATCTCTCCTATGCTGCAGCCAGAGCAATCTTTTTAAAATCCAAATCAAAATATATTATCTTCCTGCTTAAAGCCTTTTCATATTCTTATGACATAGTGGTCCGGTCATGAACAGGAGCTCCCTGGCCTGTATGATGTGATTCCTGCCTCCTCCTATTCCAGCCACTTAGACTTTTTAGGTCCTCAAATGTACCTGTTTCCTTTCACCTCAGGGCCTTTGCACATGATATTCTCTTATTCTGAAAGCCTCTTACACCTTCTGTACCCTCCAGCCCTTTTGCCTAGTTTATCTCCATTCATCCTTAAACAACTCATTGCACAGCAACTGGTGAATAAACAAAATGAGAAATATCCATACAATAAAATACTACTAAGCAACAATATATGCTCAAAAATATCTTTTATATTCAAAAGATGTTTTAAATAGAAATGAACTACTGATACACACAACATAATAAATCTCAAAATCTTTATCCTGAGTGAAAGAAGCCAGGCAACAATAAAGTATATGCTGTATGATTCCATTTTTATAAACTTCAAGAAAATGCAAACTAAACTATAATGACAGAAAATAGGTCAGCAGGTGCCTGGGAACAGGAGAGAAGAGATGATTGCAAAGGGGTATAAGAAAACTATGGAGGGCACAGGAAATGCTTGTTATCTTTAGGTGGCGATCATTTCATATATGTATACATGTGTCAAACACCATCAGTTGTATCCTTTAACCTTACTGCAATTTGTTATTTGTCAACTATACCTTTAAAAAGTTGTAATGATATAAATTCAATAGTGATCTGGTTCAGTGCAACTGGTTCAGACCTAACATAAACACATTATGTATTAAAGATATCAGAGGAAAGGTGTGAAAAAGGGATATAAATTCTAGGAGTTTGCTAATTATTACTTCTTTATTTAGTCATTCAACAAATATATTTTATTTCTAATAGAAACTTGGAAAATAAGACAACTAAGAAATCCTAGAATTTGTAACTAGAAAGCAACTCTAAGAATAATACTCCCTCTCAAAAGCTTTTAGGTTAATTAAAGACAGCAAACAAAATCTTTTATTCAGATATTTATTTGCTGGGGGTTACTAGAGAATATAATGACCTGAGTCCCTGAATCTTTAAGAATACATTATATAAAATGGCCTTGGATGATGGCATAATCAGTATTCAAAATAAATTAGGAGAAGCATAATCTTCGAAAAGGCAATATTTCTAACACTAACAATAATATAATCTCCCACTCTTTAACTTTCCTTCTCTTTAGTTTTCACTGGAGTCTAACAATCCATGTTTAACTAAAAGCTCTGAGCATTTCTGCTATGGCCAAAATTTTATATTCTCTTAGTTCTCTGATATGGAGGAGTCAGCCGTTTCAAATTTTTGCAGACTAAATAGAATATTAATGGCCCTAATGATTTTTAAATACTATTTGCAAGGTTGTTTAAAATGACTGTGTCATGGTAATAATCAATAAGATAATGAATGTGAAAATACTCTGTACTTACAAAGGGCTACCAAAGCATAAGTGAAAAGATGGAAATATTCAAAAAATTATTTTTCAATTGCAAGTCATTTGAAAGAACAGAATGGATGGTAAACAACCATAATTTATCCAAATAGCGGAAGTATTAAAAAGCCAAACTAGCATAGGTCACTTGAGAAAATGGAAGCCCACGTTCAGTTGTTTTAAAACAGGGAGAAATTATTTCCCAAATAGGAAAATAAATCATTCTGAAAATATACGACTTTTTTTTTTAAAGGTCCGGAACAAAATGTTCCCTCATTATCTTCAGAGCAAGAATTCAAAATCTAGAACAGTGTTTGCCAAAATGTTTTCCTAGAATGACTCCACAGGAACAAAGAGTTTCAGAATCAAATAAGCCTAGGCCTTTGAGTTAAACAGAGCTTAAAGGACTGTTAGAGTAATTTTCATAAATTCTAATAATAATATGAAAGAGAAGGGAATATGAAGAGAGAAATATATTATGTAGTCTTTTCAAACTTACTCGACAACAGAATTATTTTTGTCTCAAAGCCTGTGTGGGTTTGTGAAAGGAGTTTAATTTAAAATGGAACCAAAGGATATGAAGTGGAGATATCACATGCATGTACCCTCGGAAAAGCGAAACTTGAAGGCTGAGACTGATTATCCGGAAATGCCTGATTTACGAAAGATCAAAACTTATCTCCAGACAGATGAGCATCTTGCCAAGAATCTCCCCCTAACTTAGAGCTAATGAACTCGCTTCATAGAACCTTGGCTGGGCATCCCTCTTCACACTTCCTGCTGGGAAAAGCAACTCGCTGACCCTAAACCCTGATCAGACTTATCTGTAGCTTGGTGCAGTTCACATGTTCCCAACTGCAATTCCTCTATTTCCAAATGAACTCTATTTCTGATAACTCAAGTTTGCCTCAGTTTACCTCTTCTAAGTGGACAAGTCCAACATGGTCAATCTTTAACTAGAAATACCATGAGTTAATTGGTATAGATGATTTAGGAACCCAGGAATCCTGATAAAGATCAGGGTGTATGAACCTCGCAAAAATAGAGTAACTGACTACTTTGGTGTGAATAAGATGACTGATCCCTAGAGCATTGCATAAAAGCAGCACTGTAGTAGGAGTTTGGATACAGAGAGCATGGGAGATGCTTATAACTAATAGAAGAGTAAATCGTGAGAGTAAAAGTTGCTACTGGGTTGTCCAAAAAACTACTTTTCAGTGAAACTCGACTTGTGTGGAAAATTCAGAGCTCCAATTACAGGGAATTCCAAAGGCCGGGATCTGATGAGAATTCAAGAAACCAGTGACAACTACAGGTAAGCGCTGGTCAAACCAGTGTTCATGGAGCCCTGGCCACCTGTGTGAGTTCTTTGTGATACCTGCTCTGCTTAGTCCTTGGGCGCCTTGTGTAATGTGGCTGGTTCCACCACCCATCATCCACTTCCCTTTGCATGCATCGCCTCCTTCAATAGCCTAGGAAATCTCAGTCACTTTCTAACCATACTAAAACTAGAAGGCTGTGGGACATGCTTCTCAGCCACAGGGTTTCTGTAAAGTTGAGTCACATGTGCACTGAACAAAGACCTATGGCCAGAGGAATAAATGGACCCAAACTCAACGATTCTTATGTAAATTAGTGACCCTGCTTCCTTAACTCTCCACACTGAATTTTGTATCCTAACTCCTTGAATATAACTTTCATATGCACCTTTATCGAGTTTAAAGTCTCCTTTTAGGTGTGAAAATGAGTATTACAAACACTTTGGTAAAGATGTACTTGGGAGGATGACTCGGTGATTTGCCACGGTTTATGACAGTTTTCAGCTTCTAATAGCCGGCAAACCTTTTTGAAACATCTTCACATTGACACCAGCGTGACCCTCCAATAAGAACCCACGAAGGGAGAGATAAGGAAGCCCCTCAACAAGGAGGTTCGCTAGCTTTGTGGGGGAGTGACTCCATCCAACGCCTTCCCAAATTTCCCTGCGAGTTCTTATTCCCACCTGCACCAGGAACAATCTGATCAAAACCGAGACTCAGAATAATATTCATGGAAGGAAAAACAAGAGATTCAATTAGATACTGACAAAGTAATTGGCTTTACCCTTTTCCAGGAAAATGAAAAGACTATGGTGCTACATGCCCTCATATTATAAAATATCTATCCCTCGTATGCTTGGTCGAGGTAATACAAAAAGCTTTGACTGAAGGAAATTTAGAGGTCAGAAGAGATTAAAAAAAAGGGGGGGGGGGGGGCGGGAATCTCCTGTGCTCTCCAAGAACCCCATGCATGGAGGCCAGCAGTGAATGCCCCCAACCTTCTAGAAATGCGGATTGGTAACATGCACTGAAGAGAGACGTCAGGAGCTGCGGCAGTGGAGTCCTGACAGTACACATAAAATCAGAATGACCGTCAGCCCAGGCCGGCTGCTTTGGAATTCCAAATCTCACCCCTGCAGAGAAAATTCCCAATTCTTATCCCTTTCATGTGAGAATTAGTTAAACACTCATTTCTAGTGCCCTCTCTGCCTGCCACATTTTTCATTCATCTTCAGGACGTCTGGCTATTCAGGCAAGGTTTCACTGTAGGAAAAGAAAGCAGACATCACTACCCACGGAGGAGCCAGACACCGCTGGCCTCGTTCTCGTGGAATGTTCGGTGGATTTCTTCCCACTGGCTCTGTGCGAACCATTTGCAGCTGGGTATTTTCCTACTTGTGAAAAAAGATTGTCTTTCCAGCAGAGCAGGACCTATTTGATGAATGGTGGCAGAGGGCTAAGGTGGAAGCGGATTTTGATTGCCTTGATTGCAAGAATCCAGGCGGTTAAAAATGACCTAGACAGTTTAACCCCTTCTTATCTGTGCTACAGTATTACAACAACAAAAAATCATGTATTTGCTCTGACACAAAGCAGAAGATAAAATAGGTGTTTTACTCAGTGTTTTTGAAGCACTGTGATCACATTTATTGTCACTCTTTAAAAACTATTTTATTATATAATTCATTAATATATTTCAGCAAAAAAGTTTCAAGAATATAGAAGCATAGAGAATGAAGTGGGTAGGTCCATTTTTACCCCTCACTCACTCCCATTTTTCTCTCCAAAAGCAACCAAGTTTAGAGTTTGGTGTATATGCTTCTGGTCATTTTTCTACATATTGAGATAAATAAGATTTTCTTACACATATTTTTCTGCTTGTTACTTTTTTCACTTAAAATCTTTTAGGTCCTGTTATGCTAATATACACAGGTCTGCCTCATTGTCTTTAATGATTGCATAATGTGCTGGTTTGGTACAGTAGAAAATTAGAATTGTGTTGTGATGCAGAAGAACTTTGAAAAGGAAGTGTATGTTTTGGCTAGTTTTGCAGTAACTTTTTGAAAAATTAAATAGTAGCTTACAGAGGCACACTAAAAAATGCTCAGCAAAATGAGCCACAGAGCTCAATGCATCCAGAGGCCTCCTAGCATGGACTCTGCCTTGAAATCTGGCCAGTCTTGTGGGGAGTTTCTTGAGTAGCACAGCTCTTCGCAATACCGTCTTGAAAATGGAGTTCAAATAATTTCCCATCCTGACAATGCTTTACATATAGCCTCTGTTATCCCATGACCCTGTACGTTTCTTAACACAAAGAAAAGTTTGTGGAAGGAAAAAAAATGAAAACAAGAAATAGAAGAACAACATTGATTTGTTAGGTTGATTTTCCAGACAGGGTGTGCTTGCTTTCTATATATCCTGGAATGCTTAGGCAATCTTTCATCAAATGAGGGCTTCTTGATTGGGTTATTCACCTTGTTACATTTTTCTCCTGTGAATTATTACTCTCTTGCTCTGAGCAAGTTAAAAATTCTTTAACCTTTGAGGTAACCAATTTTCAGTTATTGCCACAGAAATGCATCATGAGGAGTTTTCTAGTATCTTCCTTTTCTTTTTAAGAATGTAAAATGAGCCTGAAGTTTAAGGAGGAAAAAAAAAAAAGCTAATTGCACCCTCTAATACCTCAGGTTCCTACACTTTTAGGTGAAAGTCTATTTTAGTTTTTTTCTAGGAGCAAAGCATTTGGTCATTTTATGTCAGCTTGTAATGAATTGGCACAACTTTTTGACCAATGCCATCAAAGATCCTGACTCTACAGAACAACCTATAAAAAGGGGAGTGGTCCACTGGAGTATCTAGTATTTTACAGCTATGGGATTTGAACCCATCAAAAGCTAATATGGATACTTGTAGCATCAAAAAATAATTCCTCCTGCAAGGAAATGTCAAAATTCCAATGGTCATTGAGCTTTGACGTGGTCTTATTTGTAGAACTTTCTAGCTTCTTATCTCTTGCAAGTCTTCTTATCTCCTGGCAGTCAAGATTGAGTCCGAGGGCAGCTCAGGGACTCCACATTCCATTCCTTCAAGTAACTTTTCCAGGGCTTCACACTCAAGCCAATTATCTTGGAAACAAGCAATTATAACAACATTCACAGCTCCCTAAATGGGTGAGTGTGTTCCAGTAATGATTTCTGATGAAAGAAAAGAGTAGCTGAAGGATTGGCAAGGCAGTGCAACAGACCAAGACCCCTAGAGAGATGTTTCAAAGCACAGGTGCATGCCTATACACACAGTTTACTTGCTTTTCCACCAGAGGAATTTTCCTTTTCCATCTAAATCCACTAAATATTTTCTGGGGAAAAATATAGGTGATAGGAAGCAAAATAAATGACATTTTGGGTTCTGGTCATGCATTGTTACTTAATATCTGTATTTTTTCCCATCTCCTGCTTTCATCTTATTGAATGTTAAGCCTCAACATAGAATATTTGTAAAGTGTCATCTCTGAGATATGGAAGTGCTTTTGGAAAGATAAATCATTCTATCAACCTAAGTAAGGTAAATTTAAGTCCTTTTCAGAGCCTAATTCACATTCTCAGTAGAGTACAATAACAGCTCAACCCAGGTGGGGTGCCTTGAGCAACCGAACCATCTTATGCTCCTTATCCAGATATATTGTTCTGAATCCAGAACAGCCCACAGACCTCAATCTTGACTAAATACAGCACACACATTAACATGCGGCCTACACAAGCATATTCAAGTATGTATACACAATGCTTTGGCTCCAATTGTCCAAAGTCTCTTTTTCTAGGGCTAAGTGGTAAATTATTTGAGGGTAAGAATTTGCTTATCTAAGTATTTGCCACAACACGGCACATCATCATACTCAGTTGTTGAATTAATCAACTCTCAGCCAGTCATGACAGCTTTTCAGATATTGGACCTCTGAAATGAATAATATGTAAACATGCACTAAGTAGACTGATGAAAATATGGTCCAAAAACCTTTGCTTTTGTCCAGAAGACAGATATTTGTTTTATTTATGTGTTGATATATTTCTTTCTTTTGGGCAAAGTATATATACATTTGTAGAATATATACATCCACAAAACACACACACACGCAGGCACGCACGCATGTCTATTTGGGTGGTAGAGCCACTCATACCATTTGGTTCTGGAAATCAAGAAAGATAAACCGTTGTGGAAGGGAAAGGGGATGTCTGACCTTGCTGCTTTGTTTTCCATGCATTCAACCAGAGTATTAGGACAGAGGGGAGACAAAAGGTAATTGAGCTGGGATTCTGGGGAAGCATTTTGTAAGTGAATAAAAGGCCATAGTGATGAGTTTAGTGGCAGAGTGTTTCCAAACACACCTCTAGAGAATATGGAGTGAACCTAAATAGGAAGGCTTTCTTTCTCAAAATGCATTAAATGCTAGGTTTAACATTTGCCTCTTGTCTGCGTGGGTAACACCGGTTTTCAGGTTGGACCGCAAAGCCCAGCCCGGATGCCTGGGCTCTGTGCTCAGCAGAGCAGTGACGGAGCGCCACCTACTGGCTACAGGTACGAGGAGCACCAGCTCGCCTCGGAGTGGAGACTAGGAACAGATCTTGCATCATTTTCTCATTAGGGCTTTTGGAACCCGGCTGTTCCAACGTTAGCATCCGAAGAGAAATGACGGAATGCATACGCCTCAACCCCTTCCCTAGCTTTCTTCCCCTAAATATCCTTGGGAATAAAATGCAGAAGAAAAGAAATGGAAATATCCCCTTAGGAAAGTAGGGAATGGCGGGATTTGTATTTTTCTGGAGGAGGGGAGAGAATGGGGCTGATTTCTGCTTCTGGAAGCCATGTTTTAGAAAAAGCTTAAACCCATGCTGGGCCCCATCGCTTCCCTTCTGTCAGACCTGTTAGCTAACGACATTGCTGGTTAACTGAGGAGTCAGGATGACCGGGAATAAAAGGACAGTGAGACAGGGCTGCAGGCAGGTCCAGCCAGGAGCTGCATTGAGAACCCTGTCAAATCCTGGAGGAGAGGTGCTTTCCCCCCTAAAGTGTAACAAAAGCCCACCTTCCCCTGTGTTCTAGATCTCTGCTGGATTAAAGGACAGCCCTGGTGTCACGCAGAGCTACCTGCAGCCTACCAGCCCCCACAAGCTCTCTCCATACAGAGGCATATTTGCAGACCCCAAATAGTTTGATCTTCACCACCTTCCTTGATTTCTGACCCTGAGTGGGGCCGCCCCACCACGGCAGACACCCCTTCTTATTGCCAGCTGCAGTTCCATTATGAAGTCTCCACTTCCAAGAAATCCAAAGAACCAGAACTCCCCATTTCAAAGGACCAGCTCAAGAAAAGCCAAAATGCCCTGCAAGACGTCCCCAGATTAGGAACCATTTCTTAGCTACCAGGTTGAATGAGTAGTTCAGCAGATCTCTTCTCGTGGGGTTTGACATTCACGCACACACACAGCACAGCAGCACAGGTTAGCGAGTGGGGCACAATCAAGGTCGTTGACACCATGTCTTGTCTCTTCTTCCTCAACACTCCCTTTGGGAGATCTGAAGCCAGCCCCCATCACCCACTACCACTCAACAACATCCCTATGAATGAATCCCAGAGGCTGGCACTTTGACTCTACAGATCTGGGGCAGCCCCATCTCAAAAAATGAGAATCTTTTTAAAGAAAACTGAAAACACATGTTTCCAAAAATCCCTGCAAGAGGTTCCCCAAAAATAAAATGGGATGTTTTTTAAAAAAAAAAAAAAAAAAAAAAAAACAAGGCAAGAGGTATCGCATTAGAGTTATCCCAGGTTGTTTTCATTGTGCCAAATACTCTCAAAATAAAAAATAATCCCAAGAAATAAAGCAAAGCAGCACACAACTAATATATTTTTCAGCCTTAGAAAACTTAGCAGAAGTGACCACACAATCTAATTGCCTGGGTTTGGGTTTTAAATTATTTAGAACCCAGGAACAATCTTTATGTGAAAGAATCAAACACAGATGATTCTAGAATGGTGGTTACAACAAAGTTCTACTTTATTTATGACATTAAAAATTGAAAAACCCATTCTTTATGTGACACCATGTCCCTTCCTTCTTTCAAAAACTCTGCAATATTTAAGAACTTTTTTTAAGAAACTAAATTCTAGCTACCTCTAGTAAATTCACTCAATGAAGCAGCACCTAAGTATCGAGGTGTGTGTCATGAGGCTGATAAAAAGGGGAGGCAGGGCCTGCGGAGATGAGGAAGACATGTCTCATGTGCACGTTTATACGTGCTCTTGTGTTGACCATCTCTCTCGTTAAAGTGCCAACTTCCCCCGGAGAGAAAGACTGTGCTTTCCTTCCTATTCCAAATTCAGGTACCTACTGTGGTGCTTTATGGAAAACAAGTACTCAGCAATGCCTATTTCAGCCCACTCAGCCTACCCTGATTTCTAAGAAAATCCATACTTAAGGGGAAGCGTAAAAACCACCCCGCTGGCTCAATGAGGCACTTGAATAACCATCTCGGACTCAGAATCAGATGCCTCAACAGCAAGCTCAGATCAACTGTATTCTCCTGGCTCCTACTGGGGACCCGGATCTCCAGGGGGTCCTTCCTGAGGCCCCAGACTCTACCACCACTGCCTCCCCATGTTGGCCTCGCCATAGGTGGGCTTCTGCTATGGGCCTTGTGCCCAGATTCTGGCCAGTAACTCCAGCCTAGTTCCCCATCATTCCTGAGCATGAAGTTTTATCTTGAGCTTCTGGATCGCTGAGCTCGGCTCTTGAATGATGATCAGCCATCTGCCTGCCTGGACTGCCAAACACCAGATGTCCTCATCTGACTTGGACTCCTGGCCACCTTTATCTCATCCTGGTCTCCATGTGTGTAAATGATTTGCTGAATTTAACTGGTAATACTGTGGTTCTTTGTACTTCTTTGTACATCTTTCTATGTGCTCAAGTGCCTGACACACACGAGAGACACGTGTATAATAAATGTGGAAAAACAAATGGGCAAATTAATAAACAGATGACATTAATATTAACCAATTGACATCACCTCTTGGATAGCTCTCCAAAACCAATTCAATCCTAATGGGTACATTGTGTGCCTACTCCCAGAGTCTCCTGCCCCCAATAAAATACTATTTAATTCAGAAATGGGACCAGGCCATGGCATTCTTTTGGCTGAAAGGTAAGACTGCGGTAGGGATTCAGAAGAAGAGCAGGTTGGCTTTAAGAAATAGAATTGGAAGGATGTGATGTCTTGGGGGTGAAGGAATTGAAAGAAAGCAGAGCCCAGGTAGCTTCAATATTTTTAGTAATATTGGCACAGTGAATGATAGCACTTTTAATAAAGGTTAGAAACATGACAAGAGCAGGTTTTGACAGGGAAGGAGTAAAGGTGATGACTTACTTTTATATGGGCTGAGAAACACAGATGATTAAGGCATACTTTACCAAAGAAGCCCAAACAATGTAAAGATAACACCTTTACAAAATTGCAAAACAATTTAAAAACATTTTAGACCCACAGAAGTTTCATTTACCTAAAATATTATGTTCTGCTCACAGTAACACCCAAACACATCATCGAATGTTCTATATTGTGTACATTTTCATGACTTCACATTTTCTGACTTACACATGCACATGATTATCCCTCCAACGTCAGGGCCATACTTCTGGCCAGGGTATTCGGGGAGGCAAAGGCCCATCTGCATTCCAGATTCCCCACTCTTCTGGCCAGGCGGCCTCCCAGAGACCAGGCTGTGGTGAAGGGAACGCCTACCAGGCAGGCCCCAGGTGTGGAAAGCATGCACAGACATGGTCTGTACCTCTCTCAGGATGGCTAGGGCCAGCTGGGCCCTGCTCAGGGGATTCAGGACTGAGACCAAAAAATCGATTTGAAGAAGGAGTAAGGAGTCTGGAGTAAAGGAATCACAAGGTCTGATATCAGAGAGAGGCATGAAATGCTCCCCTAAGACTGCAGTTGGCAGTCAGTGGAAGTGATGAATGGTACAGAAACATTGGGAACATACTAGGGAGAGGCAACTTAGAAAATCCCTTAGAAGAGACATTTCAAGCCAGTGACAGTAAACTACAGGCTCACTTGCGTGTTTAGTATCACGCATTCCTACTTGTCAGTCTTCCATGGGCTCACACCCAGTTCTTTGCAGTCACTCCCCCCGCCCCTGCCTTGCTTTCCCTGCTCTGGCCCCCCAGGAAGCTCATATGTTACCGATACCTACACTCCCTCTTACAGGCACCCTGTGGCCACTGCAGTTTGTTGTCAGTAGGTCCTATACTGTATTTACTCTAATGTCAGAACAGTCAGGAGTTTCTGCCTTGTGAATATATGGGAGGCTAAGGTTGCTGGCAGATAAAATACAGAAATCCCAGTTCGATTTGAATTTCAAATAATCCAGGAAATTTTTAGTGTAATTATGTTCCATATAATATTTGGGCATGTATGTAGTAAAAAATTATTTGTTGTTAATCTGAAATTAAAATTTAACCAGGTATCCTATATTTTATCTGGGAACCCGTGGGGCTCCAACTTGTTTGGATTTTTGACAGCTTTAGGACTAAAAAAAAAAAAAAATCCCTACAATTGTGCAAGTATCCACAGGAGAGGCAAAAAGAAATAAATCAGCTACTGCTGACTACAAACTTATGAAGGACTAGGAAATTATATCCGCTCAAACTGCCAGAAGATTTATCTCATCCTATTTCCCTACTTACTAAATGACACTACCAAGCACCCAATCAAGAATTCTGGGGACCATTCTAGGCCCTATGCTTGCCTTAGCCCACACGTTCACCGGACCGCAAATCCACCAGCTAACTTTCAAATTCACCCCTCTCCTCTGCCACACTGCTTGAGCCTCTTGGCTAAAATATTGCTGTTGTCTCACAAGTGGATCTCCACCTCCATCTGACCTTAAAGTGATCCTGGAGATGCAGATCCATCTAAAACCCAAATTTAATTGAGTCACTTCGCTTAAAGCTATTTAACAACTCCTTGCTCGGATGTCTAGGCCATCTGTGCTGTGTCTCTGCCCTGTGCAGGAGTCAGCCCTCGCAGGCTGGAGAGAGCCACCCATGTGTCTTCTCAACTCTGCATTTGGTGATGCCAAATGTTGGTAGCTTGAAATTGGCCCAGGTAAGAACATTTATACCATAGGAAATCGGCACGCACTACAAAAATCAAGGGTTTTTGTTTTTTATTGTTGTTATTTTGTTGTTTTGTTTTGTATTTAACTGGAGAGCTGGTTGTTAAACATTTATCAGCCCAGTTCTGCCTCCATCAGTTAGGATACATTTGGCTACAAAAAACAGAAAATGCAGCCAATGATAGATACAGCTCCCGTGATTCTTAAAATTTGGTTCCAAACTAGCAGTATCACCACCATCTGGGAACTTTTAAAAATGCAGACTCTCAGGACTTACCTTAGACCTTCAGAATCAGAAACACAGTGGTTGGGCCCAGAGATCTGTGCTTGAACAAAGCACTCAGCTGAATCTGAAGCCCGCTAATGTTTGAGAGCTACTGATGTAACCCTATGCTCAAGAGCTAACGTTCATATCTGTTAACTGGAGAGCTTGTGCAAACGCAGATCTGACACAGTAGGTCCCAAGTTGGTCCTGAGAGTATGCGTTTGTAATGAGCTTCCTGGAGATACCTGTACACTGGTTCACCAATCACATTTTTAAGTGACAAGAGTTTAAGCCACAAAAACATTTGTAATTTATTTAACAAGATGACTAGAAGCCAGCAGTTTAGGACGGGTTCTGTGGCTCTGTGACATCATCATGCACCCTTTTCTATCTATCCATGTGGTAAGCTAATAAATTTTAACAGCTGGCTGGGGTGGGGGCACCACTTGATTTGGATCATTTTATTTGTAGCATTTGCCAATTTTCATTGTGTAAATACTTCCCCAATCATTCATTTCAAACTACCAATGTGATGCTAACTGGCTTGCAAAATTCGTGAAAATTTAACAACCGTCTCTCACAGGCCTGCATGAGCTGGCTCGCATACATTGCTAACTATAGGCTGGTGATCCCGGAGTGAAGAAAACGATACTGCTGTGGGATAACAGTGCTGTCAGCATGGGTATCCTGAGCTTTATAGGGCCATGGCAAGTCAGTGATATTTTAGCAAAGGCTTATAGATGAATAGCAAACCTCATTACTGGTTTAAATCATCCTAAACAGATGAGGACTATCCGAGCTACTTTATGAAGAGGTGAGGTACAAAAAAAACCTGTGGAAGGTGAATATGGTCCATAAATTAATCCACTGTAAAAATATCTATTAAGTACCTACTGTGTACCAGGTGCAATGCTATAGTGACCAAAACAGCTAGAATCCCTTCCTGGAAAGTGCTTACCATGTAGAAGTAGAGCTGACATTCCAATTTTAAAAAATGAAGGATTCAATGTGAGAGCAAAACCATCACGTAAAGAAAATGCAAATATACTAAATGCAAGAATGTGAGCTCCATGACAGCAGGAATTTTTGTCCATTTTGCTCACAGCTTTACTCTAGCATCTTCAATTGCTTGGCATGAAGGTAAGTCACTGTTCTGTGAAGCACCACAGCTCCAGCATTCAGACCAGGAGAGGGCCAAGAACTGTGAAACACGTGCTAGAGTGAGCAGACGGGGATGTGCTGAAGTCAGATTCCTCTGTGAAGGAAAGGTCAAGAAATAGTGTCTGCTGCCCTGTGAGGCTCTGCATTAGTTTGAGAAGAAATCTCATCAAGTTAATAGTAAGGCCTAAAACAGGACAGATGTTAAGAGGCAAGTAATACCCAGAGCCTGGCAGAGGGCTTCGGGTCCCCATGTTTCTGGCACTTCCCCTAATTCACAAGAAATTAGCTGGCAGTAAAAGGCAAAAGAAAGCCATTTGGCTTTCTGTGTGTGGTTCTTTGGGTTTTGACTTCCTTCTGAGTGGGTGTCTTTCTTTTTAATGTTTGACTATTTTCCCTTCTACTCTCATGAGCTAATCCCAAACTTTGTGTTGTAATACAGTTTTAGTTTGCTCAGGCTGCTATAACAAAATGCCATAGACTGGGTGCTTTAAATGACAGAAATCTATTTTCTCACAGTTAAGCCAAGGTGCCAGCGGAGTTGATATATGATGAGGGCTCTTCCCTTAGGTTGCAGATGGCTGACTTTTTGCTGTGTGCTCACATGGCCTTTCCTCCATGTGGGTGGGTGTGTGTGCAGAGAGAGAAGGGGAAAGCAAGCTTTCTGGTGTCTCTTATTATAAGGACACTAATTCTATTGGATCAAGGCCCCACCCTTATAACTTCATTTAACCTTAATTACTTCCATAGAGGCCTCATCTCCAAATACAAACACATTGGGTTTTAGAGCTTCAACAAATAAATCTAGGGGTAGACACAAGTCAATCCACAGAATACACCCGTTATGCAATTTAAACTACCTGGAAAAAAAAGAGGCAGAAAAAGATCTCAAGTCTAAACTCTGAGAATGAATAATGAGCTCTGAAAAGTATAGATGAGGGGGATTTAAAGCACACACACATGGCCCAAGAGGAAACTTATTGGCTAATAGAAACCTCTGTCAGCAAGAAATTCCACTCCATTTGAGATTCAAGGGAAACCAAGAACTTCTTTTAATTGATAATGCTTTAAATGAGCCATTTACAAATCTTCCTCCTACATTTAAAAAACAGGTTGGGTGAGGGTTCAAAATAATTTGGATCATATACAAGGCAAATAACTTTAGGCATCTTTGAGGAGGTGGGAACTCAAGCCTCCTTCCCATATGGGGCATCAGATGTCCCTGACACAAGCTGCAAAAGGCCGGGGAAGGAGGCCAGCATCTCCTGTTCTCGGCTAGAGCCAAAGACCAATGAAAGAGTTAAGTACATCCCACTCTTCTCCACATCATCCCAGTCTATGGGAATGCAATATGATCACAGTAATAGCACAAATTGCATTTTTCTTGTTCTGCACCCAGCCTCTATTAAAGGAATTTTAACCTCCTCCAAAGGTCCACCAACTACCCCCACAGAACTATTTCTAGGTGTGCCTGGAAGATAACTTGAACACAGACTTCTTCCTTCTGTAGAACTCCTTATGGTGCAATGCCAGTGAGATCTCTGCCCCTGAAGAAACAAGGGCACCTCAAATATACCCTACGTCTTCCAGAGCCTTCCCCGCCTACCTTGCTGCTTGTGCACTGCCCACACTGGCATTTGCTGGGGCTGAGGCTACAATGCTGCAGCTCCCAGAACTGGGAAAGAAGCATTCCCTACCTAGATTTCTGTGCAATAGCACTAGACCACATGGCTCTCTCAGTGCTGTCCTACAAAAACGTGGTGTGTCGTGCTGTCCTTAATATGTGTTTCTTCCTCAAAGGCTGCTTATTCTTTCCAGTACACAGGAAACTTACAAAGCCAACAATACTCCGGTTAGGTGAACACAATTTGGGTCAAGCTGACTTCCCTCCTACCAAGAGAACTGAGAAAGGAAACCTTGGGGATGAGTGTCGGAACTGAAATGATAGAAAAGAGTTGTTTAGAAAACAAATAAGTTCAAAATAGACAAAGAAAACACTGTCAAAATGTCAATGTAAGGACTTCCAAAAATTTGCTCCTTCATAAAAGTGATAAGAACACTAGCAAAATTGTTCAAAATCAACTTTCCAGATCTTTGGAAGTTAAGTAAACACTTACAATCCAAGGAGCATTTATTAAAAACCCAGATGCCTCTCATGATGGACAGC
>KE767699.1:0-16986 GCA_000465285.1 Eidolon helvum | reverse complement strand
GTAATGTGTAAAGCCCCCCCCCCCCCCACGGGGGGGGCTGTAAAACCCGGCACCCCCCCAGCCACTGTGGGTGGAAATGGGTTTAGAGCTTCCCAAAAGTTCCAATCCCAAAGAATGATCACATCTGGCCTGTCTGAAAGTTCCCTTGAAAAGTACTATTCACAGAGCTGGGCTTTTCTGACCTGACTCAGGGCTCACTCAGTGAGAGAAGTCCTATCCTCAAGGTGTTTGTAAAAATAAAACAGACAATTGTCTAGGATTGCATTTGCCTAAGGCAGTGATACCGGTTGGCACTAACAACGACTGTCCAAACAATTTTAAAGGAAAATTGGGAATCAAACACCCACAGGGGGCTTTACAACATTCAGATATATTCCTGAAGGTCAAGCCACACAAGTGGTTCTGTGTGTCCACCAGAGAGACCTGAAGTGGCCCTGAGCTCTCATTCTGGCTGACCTTATGCTCTGTACGAGCAGGAAGTGGAGGCCAAGGCAGTGATGTACACTGCTGAGCTGAGTGTTGGAGGTGTGCCCGTAATTAGTTTCCAGTGGCTGCTGTAACAGTTACCACAAGCGTAGTGGCTTAACAAGACAAATTTATTATCACATATTTCTGGAGGTTGGAAGTCTGAAATGGGTTTCCCTGGGCTCAAACAAATCGTTGGCAAACCTTCGTTCTAGGAGAATCCATTTTCTTTCCTTTTCCATCTTCTAAGAGGCTGCCCATAGTCCTTGGATCAAGACCCCATATCAATCTGACCTCTGCTGCTGTGTTCACATCTGCTCAAACTCTGAAATTCCAGCCTCCTTCTTCCCTTTTGAAGGATCTTGAAGGGAACACTATAAAACGCTATACAGCAACAAATGAAATAACCTAGATGACATAAACATATTCCAAGAAAAACAAACAACCAAAACTCAAGAAGAAATTAAAAATACAAATACACCTATAACAAATTAAGCCATAGATTGTAAAGGAAGAAGTAAAACTATCTCTATTCACAAATGACATGATCTTATAGATAGAAAACTCCTAAGAAATCCACAAAATACAATTACAGCTAATAAACCATTTCGGCAAGATTGTAGGATTCCAGATCAATATATAAAAATCAGCTATCTTCCCAACCCTAGCAATGAACAATCCAAAAATGAAATTAAGAGAAGTATTTCATTCACGATAGCATCAAAAAAAGAAAAATACTTTATTCTTTATTAATGAATAAAGTCAATATTTTGTTAAGGAATAAATTCAACAAAAGAACTGCAAGACTAGTAGACTGAAAAATACAAGACCAAGGGAAGTGGCGAATGACCACTAACGAAGCCGTTCTGCAAGGAGTTTCTTCTGGGGCTTATGAAAATGTTCTGAGATTATAGTGGTGATGGCTGCACAACTTTGTGAATATACTTAAAACCACTCAAGTGTATAGTTTTAAAAGGTGAATTCATGATATGTGAATTATATCTCAATAAACTGTTATTTTTAAAATAGGGGCAAAGATAGCAGTGAGAACTGTACTCACTTCCCCTACATTAAGAAGTACCTATTAAGTGACAAGGGGCTTTTACATAAGAATAGCCTGAGTGCTTGGTAAAAATGTCGGTTTGAGAAGAAAACAGTTATAGAAAGAGACCAGAATCTATATTTTTAATAGACCTTCAGGCAATTTTTATGCACGATACTATTAGAGAGCAATTCATGTGTAGAGCACATAAAACGCAAAAGACACATTTCCTGCCCTCAGGGAGGTTATAAAACAGTGCTGGGTAATGTGTCCCCAGTCCTGGATGTCCTGTCATTACATTAGTCTTGGCCTCTGGAGTCACAAGGGGTAATTTAAGTAAAGATCAAACAGAGTTTAGACAGTTTAATTATCCTCAAGATGTTCCACAAAAGAAGGCGGCCTAGCTCATTGGGTACATTATTGTCAAAAACTTACTTAGGTCACAAGAAACTGTATCCCTTAGGACAGTATTTCTAGCCCCTCAGCAGCATTGTAATTATTGGAGAGAGGCTATTATCAGAAGAACAGGAAGATTAAAAACCTCTGCCTAAAATTCAGATGACTGCTGTCCTTGACTATCTTTTTTTCTGTGTTTAGACTCTCATGGCACTTAGCATATGCCCCAAACACCAAATATCTCAGCTGTGAAGGCATGACATAAGCCCCTTGTTTAGATACAGAATCGATAAGCTAAGAATCAATCTATGAAGGGAATTTTGACAGTTTTTAGCAGCTATAAAACTACTAGGGTAAAGAATATCTTTATCCTGCATATAACTAAGGAAAAGTCAGACATTCCAAGAAAATGAGGCGTGCAGGCTACCTCTGAAAGGCAGAGAATTAAGACACTGCTTAATAAAAAATGGCAAGATGTTTATTGAATGACCATTTTTTAAGACAGAGCTTTTTTCCACAGTTGATTTGACCCCTCTTTAAATGGAAAACCCATATTTCCCATTTCCAAGAATGGTTCCTCTGTTTCAGCCCCCCCACCAACAGATAAAACACAAGTATAAATATAATCACCACTTCATGATATCTAATAAGGGTGCTCCCAGAATGCAAGATCCCTTCCATCTGCAGAGGCTAAGTCCATGAAGAAGAGAGTGGCCTTATATTTACAGGGTAGATGTACCATCCCCTGCAGGATATAGTGCAATGACTACTAGATTTGAATTGAGGTCCTGAATTTGAATTCTGAATAGTACTGGCTTACTGGATATTTATTGGCTCTGGAAAATTGCAAAATCCTCCTAATTGGTCCTAGTTGTAAACATGGGCATTCCTCCTTTGTAAAATGGGGAGCCTCTAAAGTTAACTCTGAGGATAACAGGATGTAGTAGATGCTGTAGTGCACTACTCATCTGCCCCCTTTCCCTGAAAGACTGAAGCATCATCTGTTCCTTCTCTCAGCTCTAAGAGTTGGGGACTGACAGCTCACTAGAAGTTCCCACTCCAGAAGTTGTTGTAGACTGAAGAGAGATGTCCTTACCCAAAGACTAACCTCCTAGGTGAAGGTGAGGAGGGAACGAATTGCATCCAGTAGGGCGAGACTACATTAGAGTTGATTTCCCAGCCCCAGCTCCTACAACTGAGCCAGCCCACTGCATAGCTGACAGTGATGCCAGTGAGTCAAGAGATTTGCCTTCGTCCTAACTGCATAGCAGCCTAGCTCCTCTCTCTGCTCAGGCTTTTTTCCTTTACTCCAATTAACGGCCTGCCTGCAAATCTCAGAGGCCACCTCCAGGAATGCTGCAAGAAAAAAAATAATGCAAACAGATTGCACTTTGCAAACTGTAAATTACTACTCAAATGCTTTACATGGTGACACCAGCCTGTGCACGCATTAGGGAGTACATTGGTAACAAAACAGCTGCAGTACACTCCCAAAAGCTAAGGAGGCCTAACTCCCCCTCTTTTCATTATCCCTCACACCAACACCTCCCTCAAAACACTAAGCCTGGCACACAAATTTCCAGAGGCATGCATCACCTGCTAAAAGCTCCACGGGCAGCCTGGGCTGCTGCAAGCACCAGTTCCTTCATCAGCCTCCAGGGCCACCTTTTTATTTACCAACACCTTATCAGTTCCTGCCCAGCCTCTGCAGCATGGTTCCACCCTCTTAGGCAAAATATTCTTACGATATAGCTAACCCGCCCTCCTCCCACAGCCCGTGGAGTTGCTTTGAAGCTCCTTTCTTTCCCCTGGGTCCTTGGCAGAGGGCTCTCCCAGGGGGTGCAGCTGCCCAGGTCTTGGGTGTAAACATGGGCATTCCAGGCAGGCGGCTCTTTTTCCTTTTTTTCCTTCCCAGGCTGAGCTGCTGCTCTGACTCCCCACCCCCTTCTCTCCATCACCCTTGATCAGGGCTGGGTTTCCAAGGTGTTCAAGACACAAGCTTCTCTGCATTCCAGAAATCTGCTGTCCCCTGACCCCTTTCACTCAGCCACGTTTCTCATAGGATTCCAAGGACAAGTGCAATTCTCTTTTTTTCTCCCCTTTAGGTTTGTGTCGTTCCCTTTAATGATGAGTAAGCTCTCAAGAGGGCGAGGCAAAGTGAATGTTGTATGAGAAAGCAACAGTACGAGCAAAGATATGAAGAAAGAAGCTGCGTAATTTGTGCTACAGACTGAAGGAGGCTGCTGAGGGAGTCCTAAGAAAGGCTAGAAAAGGGTGGTGGTTGGATGGCCAAGGTATTTAAAGGCCGGTCCCAGGAGTTCTGAATTTGCACCACAGACCAGCAGCTGTCAAACTGATGCCATGGAACTAATCCCCTGAGACCCATCATGGGAGGAAACAAAAAACAAAAAACAAAAAACTATGGGGGTGGAGAATGGAAGTCTTCTATAGCCAAAAAAGTATGGAATATGGGAATCACCATAACCAACATCTTCCTGAGCATATTCAAGATCCACAGAAGTCCCACAGTAAACACCTCCATCCTGCAGCTAATCTATTTTACTTTGTTTACCCTAGTGCTTTCAAATCTATGAAACCTTTATTTTGGTTAAAGGCAATTAATGCAGTCTGCAGGAACAAGCTTTAGGAAACGCTGCTGTAAGTTAGGCATTAGTAACTAAAAATGTTTGAAAGAGGAAACTGACATACTCAACTAATACAGTTGGAAAATTAATTTGAAGTTCAGAGTGTTTTGGAGAAGAGAAGCAGGGGAAAGATCAATAAAAGTTTGGGTGAAAGTTAAAGATGTACAAAACCAGACCAATGGGACTGCAGCGAGAACTGAAGAGTAAAAATTAGTAGAAGCTGTTGGCTGGGGTAAGCAGAAATTTCTTTACTGGTTGAATTTTGGAAGAAACTGAGAGGAAAAAGAGATAAGATTTAGCACCTGGTTTCTGGTTTAAAGAACAATTTCATGCTGAGAAAATAGGGACATCAGAAGGAGAAAGGTAATGGCCTTAATTTCAGATGTGGAAATTTTATTTCCATGTTATCTAGGAACTTGTTTCTCTTGTTCTGCTCTGTATTCCCAAAGCTTGACCCATGGTAACACCTCAATTAACATGATTGAATAAGCAAAAAAGGGCTTCAATAAGAAACATTAGTAAAATATGTTAGAAAAATAATCCATGGGACTCAGGTGCCCAGGAATAGTACTGAGTCTGTTAAAAAGACTGCAGATAAACTGAAATTGAGGCATCTTAGTCTTGTATATCATTTCATTTTACATTAACACATAAAACAGGAAGTTAGGGGCCCTGATATCCAGAAAAAGCAATGCTGGTGAATGGAGTGTCATTTTTCAAACGCTAAGTGAGTTTTATTTTAAAGAAGATAAATGGGGAAATAGAACAATCAAACAAGATAAAAATAGTGATAAGTAGGGTGTAGGGAGGGATAGAAAAAGCTAAGATAGTGATTGAAATGGTGTCAAAGAAATGACTAAAGCAAAAACCCTAAATGTAGATGGGATTTTTAAATATATTTGATATGCTTATACTCTCAAAGCTTATTTTTCTATGTGAAAAATACCCTAACCTCAAGAAAGAGGAGGGGAAAGAGAGAGCTTTAAAAATTGCATGCTCCAGGCTTGTGGAAATCTATTGTCTGCCAGCATCAGACATGGTATTTACTTCAAGCCATATTCTGCCATGTACAGTATTTCAAAACTGCCACCTAGTAATTTAAAATGACAAGAAAAATAATATAATGGATGCGTGCCTGATTTCTCCCTCTCCCATCCCACAATAAGGGCGAGGGGTCTGAAGACTCTTGATTATTCTCTCAAAGGAAGTAGCAAAGACTTTGAAAAAAGTAAAGTTGAATTTAATCTCCAGTTGGATGTTTCCTTTGATGACCTTGAACTCATTCATTCATTCCCCAGGAAAGGAAGGAGTACTTTATGAGGTCATTAGCATGGGACGGACGATGGCCTGGTGGTTATTTATGTTTTCCCATGTGTGAAGTCCTTTCCCTTTCAGGGTTATGTACATAGGATCTTCTAGAATATCATAACCAAATCTGATCTAGTCACTGATTACAAAGTTTTGAAAATGTCTTATGACAGGACCTTTCACAGTAGGAACCAAATCTACATTTTCCCCAAGCTTATCTCCTATCTATTCTTCCCCGTATTCCCCTCAGGCACACACATGGACACACTCACACTTTCCTAATGGACGCGTGCTTGTTCATGTCCTCTTGCCTGTGCATCTTCTGTTCCTTTTGCTTGGAATTCCTTTCACCCATGGTCAACTCCTACTCTTCTTTAAGAGGCATTAACCTCTGCAGGGAAACGTCTTTACTATTGCGCCACAAGGTGACTACCCACAGCCATGAAACATACCAGAGGAGAGGTGAACAAGAAGCCTAAAGAAAATGAGGCCGATGATATCTATTTAATATGCTGGGCCCATCCTTTATTTTACAAAAATCAATCTAGGCGGTGACAATCAATAGCTGTCAATATCACAGAAACAGAAGCCACCAGGCATTTAAGACTCTTGATGGAAGCACACAGCACCACCTATGATGTACTCTTGCCAAAAAAAAAAAAAATCAAACCTGTGTCTGATCAAAACTGTAGATCTAATGCCTATTTATAGGAAACACAGTCAACAGCACAAGATGTAGTCAACAAAATCCAAGTTATGGGAAATTCTACAGGATGAATAATCATATTTTGTCAACAATTTAATCAGAGGGGAAATAAAAAGAGAAGTTGGAGAAGAGCTTAAATTAAAAGACACCTTAAAAGACATCTTGACCAACTGCAATGTATGGACCTTTTGGGGTTCTAATGCAAACTGTTTAAGAATATGTGAAACATCAGGAATCTGTGGATACTGGATATTTGTTAATATTAAGCCATTTTTATTCATGACATGTTACGGTCATGTTTGAAAAATAAGGGCTCTTAGGGACTCTCTGTCTCCCCAGTCTCCTAAACTCACTTGAACCGACAGTGAGGCCCACCAGCTTAGGGATATCACTGTAGAACCCAGCAAGAAAGAAAGAAATTCTTAACCTCTAAAATCAAAAAGCACCATCCCGGTATAAGGAAGGAGACAGAAACAGGTTGCTAAAGGATATTTTCAAAATATTAAAAGCATGACTCTTAGATCATTATGAAATTAAGTTCGAAGATATTATTCAACTCATTCATTAATGAGGGAACCAGCAAAATGTTAAAACCAATTCAAAAGAGAATCCACAGGAAATATGTGTGTGTGTGTGTGTGTGTGTGTATACATATTTATGTTATCTATAGCCTATATAGAGGTAACACACAGTATAGGCAAATAAGAATGCTGAAATAAATTTGCTAATATATGCAAAACTGGTTATTATTTTACAGGACAATAATGTATAATGTTTGGGGTCATGTCTTCTGTAAGCGAAAAACCAAAAGTCTCTCTAGTGGTCAAATTCATTTGCATTGCTATGGACAAGAATCATTTGTATTAATAGTTTTTAACAAGTTAACTTCTTACCTAAAGTGATGTAACACAGTCTAGTCAAAAGGAAAGCAGTCAAAGAGGCACACTCCTATAAATCATAGAATCCCCATTGGGTGATTTCTTAACATTAGCACCAGCGATATTTTAGGCTAGATAATTTTTTGTTGTAAGGGCCTATACTATGCATTGTAGTATGTTTAGCAGAATCTTTGGCCTCTACTCACTAGATGCAAGTAACACATACCTTGCCCAGTTGTGACAATCAATGATGTCTCTAGGTAGATCCTGATTTCTCATCACAAGGAGAAAAAAAAACTTTGTATGTCTATGAGATAATGGATGTTAACTAAATTTATCATGGTTATCATTTTACAATATATGAAAAACAAGTCATTATGCCATACACCTTAAACTTATACCAGGTTGTATGTCAATTATAGCCCAGTAAGACCAGGAGGAAATATCTCCAAACGCTAACAAACAAGAACCACTCTTCTAAACAATACTCTATAATCCACCGAAAGGACATCTAGTAGTCTCTTTTCCCCACTTCCAAGTTTTGGACAATGTTTCCTGACCAGTCAAAACTAATTTTCTCCCTTCATTTTTTTGCAACTACTCTCTACCCTAGAAAAGGCCCTCCAAATTAGATAGAAATGGAGTTCTTAGAGAAAACCAGAAATATCTGAAACTATGCTCTTAAGTACCAGGCCTGGAGGAAAAGGGTAGTGGATCTCCCTTAAAGGATTCGATAGATATAGTTCAGGAAATTAGCATAACTCAGAGAAAAGTTTCCTACCTACATAACAAAAAGTAGAAAGATCAGAGGACTTCTCTCAACATGGGAGAGTTGTAGACAACCCCTTGAGTTTCCTAAGACCTAGCAGTTCAAACCCTAATTGAGACCTAGTTTTTGATGAGAAAGATTGATCCAGAAGGCTTAGATTGAAGTCAAAACAAGAGGAGGCTCCCTCGGAAAGATGTCCTACTTGGGACCAGCTGGAACCATATGTCGGAAGACTGCTGGCTCCAGGGAGATGAGGGGAGCCCAACCTGGACCTGCCCCACTGCAATATGCAGCCAAGGAAGCACTCACATTGCCGGTGCTGAAGGCCCAAAGGAAGAGGCCATATATAGCATAGACAGAGTCAGCCCAGAGAAGAGACAACTTTTTCCCTTTTGCTACTATGCTCTGTATTCCCACCATTGAGTGTAGCATGTAGCTTTGAGCCCATGGGGAAAGAACAAAACCTAAATTGTCCTGACTGTGACTGGGTTAAGTCTGAAGTGACTAAGAAATCACTGAATGTGACCAAAATTCCCAGGAGGTTACTGGGTTGTGTTTTATGTTATGTTCAGACTGGGAGTTCAGGGCCTCAAAATAAAATTTTATCGACAATAAAGTTATATTTTGCACATTCAAGTTAGTGACTATAAAATTTGTACCAGTGCAGGACTAAAAAGGCTATTCCCTGGACTGTCTAGAAACATGTTTTTCTATAGATCAGTGTGGAACTTGCTATGGGAAAAGTAAAACTGAACTACAGAGAATAAACAAAACCAATAGAAAAATATGGTCTCTCTAGGAACTGAATCATCCCCAAAACTGTGAGAAACATTGGCCAATGTTCATTACATGGTTGTAGAGTACTACAAAATGCCTGTAGGGTAAAATCTAAATAACACCTGGTTGTTTTTATACTATAATTTTTTTCTCATGCATTTTTGCCACCATACCACAAACAAATGAGTTTTCAGAAAATAGAGACATTCAGAAAACAGATATTTCAAAATTTCAACCTACTGGTGGAGTTTCAATCAGAAGCATAAATCATTTATAAATTCAATAACTGTTCCTTTAGCATCTTATGGGCTAGATACTAGAGGCAGAGCAGGAACAAGTGGATTAATATGCTGCTTGTTGATGTTCATACTCTAGGGGATGAGATAGACATAAACATCCCCTAATAGATAATGTGATAGATATTGTAAAGAAAAATAGAGCCAAATTAAAGGACACAGAGTAACATGTTAGGTGAGTATTTAGGGTAGCCTTTTGAACAGTCATGAATAAAGTGAGGGCACAAGATACTGGTTATCAGGAAAAGAGTGTTCCAGACAGGATATATTAAGTTCAAAAACCCAGAGGAGTGAATATGTCGGCCTATTTGAAAAAAAGCAAGGAAGCCGCTGGTGAAGGAACAAATGAAATGGTGGAGTTAAGGACAGAGGTAGGTGAGAGCAAAGTTATGTAGGTCATGGTAAAAACTTTTGGACCTATTCTAATGAGACGGGAATCAATTGGAGAGATGTTGAAGAGAAGCATGGAATGATCTGACTTATATGACTTAATGATCTGACTTGGTGTATTGAAAATAGACAAAAAGTTACAAATGAAAACAAGGAGACTGCCTAGGAGATTTTGCAGATCATATGAGATTAGAATGGTAAAAATCAAGTTGGTGAGAAATGGTACATTTAAGATACATTTAAAAGGCAGAGTCAGACAGGATTTGCTGATGGATTGAATATGGGTATCAAGGAAAGAGACATCAAAAATAACTTCCAAATTTTTGGCCTAGAGTTATCATTTATTGAAGACTAAGTGAAAAGCAGTTTGGCAGAAGATTCAAAAATTTGGAAATGTCAACTAGACATTCGATACTCAAGACTAGAATTCAGGAAAGAGGTTAGGGCTGAACATATTATATTTGCAGAAGTCATCAGTATATGGATGTTATTTAAAACTTGTTCCTTATGAGTTCCCCAAGAGTACTTTTGCCTTGAAGGACTTCCAAATGTATGAAAAAATGTCAATTTGCAGCTAAAATTCAAACTGATAGAATAGATATTTTTGAATTTATTATATCTTTCAAAGAATCTCAGTATGAAAAATTTTATTTCTATCATGACAAATGGTACTCCAGCTAGGTTAGGTCAAAAATCTATATTCGTTAAAATTTTAAAACAAGAGACTGACATTTTCCTTCTTATCACTTTGTTCTACTGTATGATACATATTGAAAATATTATACTCAACTTTCTGAAGCAGACTGTACAAAAAGCATCACAATGACAGTTGTAAAATCATTCAGAAATGATGTTCAAATGATTAATCATTGTTAGTTAGAACTGTTAGAACAAATAATAGGCAATCGATTAAAATATCTTGTAAAATAGCTAATGCTGTTTGAGTAATGGAAATGCTTTACAAAAATTTATTATACTGTTAACTCCTATTCAAGATTTTCTTGAAACAAAGGCAACACTTGCCAAGTATTCAATAATCAAAGATAAAAGAGCAATATGATTTATGATTTCTCACAGATATCACACTGCATATGAATGAGCTAAATCTGAATCACCAAGTAAAGGAAAAGCTTATTTGTGACTTAGCTAGACAAATACAAAAATTCAATGTTTAAATTTTTCATAATACAAAGATTTTGTAAGTTTTTCTCATATGAATCAATATGCAGATGATTTTCATTGTAATTGAGTTATGTAAATTGCCTTTAGAAACTACAAGAAAAATTTAAAATCTTTGTTTATGTTGATAAATTTAGAATTGCTTTTCAATTTATGCAATCCTTTTGAACTCAGTGTTAACAATACTGCATTTACACAAGAATGAATTTACTGAACTTGGACAGATGTAGTTTTGAAACTCATATTTAGCTTCAAAGTCATATTAATACTTATACAAAAGATGAATCCATTTTTGTCAATCCGAATGTGAATTTCAGAATAATTATTTTTCGATACTCAACTTAGTTATTCTAAAACTTTAAACTATGTTTGGAAAAACAGGTATGAATTTACTTTTCAACTATAAATTGTATTAAATATGAATGCTGATCAAGTATTGCCAGTGAAAATTCTGCATTTAGTATCCAAATCGAGATGTACTGTCATGTAAAATCCATACCAGATGTCAGAGTTGGTAAGAAAATGCAAACTATTTCACTAATATTTTTATATTGATTACATGTTGAAATATTTGTGTTGTATCCGAATTTTCTTTTTTTAATCCGATAAGTCATTTTCTGTTAAGATTTTAAGCAGAAAGTGGTTTTTCAGCCCAAAAGGATAAAACTCATCTGCTGGACTTTGAACACAACAAATTTGGCAGAGAATTCACAAATAACAAAGAACACAGGTACTGAGCACTCAGATTAAAGAGACTGGCAGAATATCCCCAATACTTTGTAGTAAAGTAGACGGCCAACCCTTACAAAGCATTTTATACAGATGTCAATGTACTTGAACTAGACTTAGTATATAAGTATTATACCTTAAACAAGTACCTGAGCAAAGATCGACTTTTATGAGTCCTGAAACAACTAATACAGCATATACAGCGAATAATTTACAGACGAGCATCTACAAAGCCAGAAAGAAAGAGGCGGCCAGACCAGATATTCTGTTAGGTGCACTGGCTAAGTATTGAAGTATTACCATCACTGACTCGGTAAAAAAGAATTGGAAATTAATATGAAAGTTCACTATGAGCTATTATAGTTGGTGCATATTTTGTGCATTTGTTATATATACAAGGTAAAAAATAGAGCAGTCTCACTTGATAATTTGAATTTATAAATTTTTACCATCTTCACAAAAATTTAAACAACCCACTTAGGGACATTTATAGACAGATACAGGGACTGAGTGAACACTTGCTATCAAGACTAGATACCAGTGCCATAACAAGAAAAGAAAGAATTTGGCTTGAGACCTGTACTATGAGCTATTATAGTTGGTGAATATTTTGTACATTTGTTATATATACAGGGTAAAAAATAGAGCAGTCTCACTCGATAATTTGAATTTATAAATTTTTACCATCTTCACAAAAATTTAATTTAAACAACCCACTTAGGTACATTTACAGACAGATACAGGGACTGAGTGAACGCTCGCTATCAAGACTAGATACCAGTGCCATAACAAGAAAGAATTTGGCTTGAGACCTGTTTCCACCTGGATGTGCTACACCTTGCGCTTACAAATCAGGCAAAAACCAACATCATTACACCAACACTTGGACTGAATATAACAATTCTGAAGAATAATACATGAAAGATTACCTGCAAGACATATTGTTAGAGGAGGTCATCAAGAGAACATGACTCCTAGTTGACCCACGAGCTGAACCTGAGGAATTGAAGGCTCTCACTCCCTCCCATCTTGGAATATGCCATCTGTCAACTGTTTTCACACTAGGAGCCACTTCAAAGACTCAGCATTGAGAGGACAACGTGTTATTGAGAACTTCTGGACCCCATTAAGGCTTCTATATAAACTCTGAAGATTCTGGCAGGGCAAGTGGAGCTCTTTATCTTGGCAACCCTTGTAAGTTCCCTTACTTATTAAAATTGCCACCTACTAATCAGGAGTGGTCTGCCTCTGTCTTCAGTCTCTCCTCGCCCTCCATGTATGGGGCCAGTTTTAGATTTCACCTTAGGAACTCAGAAGCTGCAAACCATGATACAGTCATGTGTCATTCTAATGTCTCTGAGAATGAGGCTGCATATATGACTGTGGTCTCATGAGATTATAATGAAGCTGAAAAAATTCCTATGTGATAGCACAACACATTTGTCACATGTTTGTGGTAATGCTGGTGTAAACGAATCTACTGCACTGTCAGTCATATAAAAGTATAGCATATACCATTACATCTAGATTTATATAAGTGCACTCTATGTTTGCACAATGACAAAATCACCTAACGACACATTTCTCAGAACATATCCCTGTTTTAAGAAGCACATAACTGTATGTTTATATATCTAATACTCTCAGTAGCTTTTAAAGAGAAATAGGCAGAGAATTAGGTACTGGCCCATATGCTATCACTGATGTTATTTTGCATCTCTGGAATTTTTCTCTTTTTAAATGTGAATATGAAGTTTATGATTCTCAGCAAGAGGATCCTATTCAAATCCCCTAGGAAGTTTTTTTTTAAACACACAGTCCCATCTCTAGGGGACTGTTTACCTGCCATGACTGGGGGAAGTTGAGGGTTTATCGGGAAGAGGGGGTTTGTGTGGCTTTTGAAAAAACTTCCAAGCTGAGTCCCATACACTACACTCAACTTGTGCACCCCACCCCAGCCCCACCACGATCCCCAGCCAACTAAAACAATCCCTGATTCTATGACTCATTGAATCATGAAATAATGTAATATCTATGGCATACCAAAACATCTCTCGCCCACTGATTTCTGTGACATTTGACTGCAAATAGCCTGTCGAAGATAATGAGGTTCCTATGACTGAGCACTCCCACTGCCCCTCCCAAAAAAACCCTTAACGCCCTCTTTTTAACTTATTCAGTTTCTGCAAACCAGGGCCAAATTAGAAAATTAAACCTAGCAGACGGAAACATGCTAAACATTTGCAGAATAAGCACACAGAAAGTATAACAATCAGTTTTTATTATGAAATTTGTAAAAGCGACGCACTCCCAATTTGGAATCTTTTTCCTAATGAAATCATTTTTCTCATCCTCCCAGCTGTGCAGGGAGTGCGAGTTATCACAGGCCTTGCTGTCACGACTCCCCTTCCACTTGAGTAAAAGGAGTAAATGAGCTGCTCTCACCATATTGAACTGGTAGAGGGGATTTCAAGTTTTAGTCGCCCACGGCACATTCTACATGTCTTCTGTCTCAAACATTTGAACATCAGTTAGCATACACGGCAGGAAAACTGACAAATGACAATTCAACCAATGCATAGTTCCATGTTCTCCTCTCTTCTGCTTTGCATTTAAAGAGAAGTATTGTTCTGGGATTATTTTCTTTTGAGGATATGTTTTGAGATTAAATCAACAACTAAAAATTACATGTCTAAATAATACGTGAAAGAGATTGCCTGAAAGATTTTGCTAGTCTTCCTAAAAAAAAATAAATAAATAAAAGGCAGTGAATGAGCTATCTTAGAAAACTTTAGGTCGATAATAAAATGATATGTAAACACAAGTAGAGGTGACAATGTATTCTCTTTCTGCAATACAAATTTTGAAATTACCTCCCCATTTATGCTTTATAAAAAAAATTCCAAAAGGGAGGGTAAAATATAATTAAAATTTATAGTCGGAATTCCATTTAAAAAAGAGAAAATGTCACTAAATTATATGCAAGGTTTGTCACCATCACCTACATTTCAGAAAGCAAGTGAGGAGTACAGGTGATTTGATATTTTTATAAACTCACCTGAAACTGAATTTGACATGAAGTGGAAGATAAAAACTATAATGTCATATTCTATTTTCAAAGATAGTCTAGCTCTGGCATATGTGATTGGTATTTTTTACTCTAAAGTTATAGATTTATTTGCCTTATATTTCTTTAACTTTTGACATTTTATTTATTTAAATAGTATGTATTTATTGAGTTAAATAAGAAAAAATAAAGTCATGCCTTGAAATCTTATTGTCCAGAGATGGTTGTTAACACTCCCTGTGAACTTTGAGTATGTGTGTGTATGAAGAAATTTTAAAATAGCATGTATTCCAACAACTCTTGCATCTACAGATGAACATAATTAGACATTCTGGAACAAATTTCTCTTTTTCAGAAAAGAGTCACTTGACTGACCCCACTTAGACATACAAAAAAGTGGCAGGCACCTATTGCTTAGAGTAAAGACACGACGGAAACTTCTGGAACATGACAAAGTCTCAACCTCCCTATATCCCTCGATATGCAGAATCAGCATTTGTGGAGCAAGTGGACAATTCTGCATAAGGATTTAGGAGCCTCCTAGGAGGAAAGGAAGGTGAGCATGTTTTTCCCTTTTTGAGGTTCAGTGTTATTAGACTATGTGGGATGGTCCTGACAATGGAGAACCTGGTGGCCAGAAGGGACCACGGGACCTCTCCGGAGGGTAGGGGAAGTCTGAGAGAATCCTTTGTCTCAAAACGTATGGTCTGGGGAAAGGGCTTGTCCCAGCACAGTGTGTGGCTGAGCCTAGAAGAGCCTCAAGACTCAACCAGTTATGTGAGTCCAATTAAGTACAAAAGAGATAACCTGGAAATTTTGAGGATGGAGCCCCATGTGGCCTATGTAGACATCTGAAGCAGCCAGTAGAATGGTGCCTTACTACAGCAGGGGAAAGAGATTCATGAGATCATACCCCTAGAACAGTATGAAACCCAGAGAAAGAACCCAGTAAAGGATCGGGGAGGAAGGCAGACAAGAGTGCACATGGACCCAATCAACCAAAGCAGTAATGACTTCTAAAGACAAGGCCCACTACTGAACCAATCGGATTATGCATAGACCCATTTAGACTGAATAAGCCCCCGAGGTTCTTGAACAATTTGGGGTGGAATAGTTTTCAAGAAAGCTATGGGACTGTCTCTTAAAATAAAATTCTGAAATCCCAAAAGATTTTAGCGGCAAGAGGGATGTGACTGTATTTGTAACCTAATCTGGTGAAGCAACTATACCAGCAGAGTGTGTGTGTGTGTGTATAAACAGTGCATCACATGAAACATTCTTCTAAACTGCTAATTTTCCCTTAGTTTATTATATGTTGATCCAAATATTCATTCATTCAATGAACATTTATCAAATACCTATTATGTACTAGGCTTTGTGCATACCTTGTTGAGTAATGCACTGCCCAGCCTTCCGGGGTTTCACAGTGTAATAGGCCAATATAATAAATAACAAGGCAATTTGGTAAGTGCTATCATTGAGAGATAAATGCAGGATGGAAAGCCAGATTAAAATTAGATAGAAGTGGTTTTACTTCCTATTTCTTTGACCACTATCCAATCTCCCTCTGTTTCTGCTTTGCCTACAGACAGGAAAGCCACAGACAGAAAGGTGAAAAAGGATGCTCGGCATGTCCCATGGTCAAGGCTGATGACATCACTGGACTTGGTATTTATATGGTCACTGGTAAATCATTCAAAAAAAATTTTTTTAAATACTACAATCTTTTCATTTCAGTGAGCGAAGACCTAAAATAAAGGTGCCTTTTGGTAGAATAAAAGAATTTTGCTTTTTCCAAATCTGAGTCTCTGTCACCTTCCCTCTCTTTTCAGAGCAAAGAAAATAACCTGCCCCCTGATTCCTGAACCCTCCCCCCCCTTCCTTTCCTGGGACAAAGGAAGGAACAGCCCCAGCCCACTTGGAGGGTCTCACCCTTCCCTCTCATGAAGCCTTGGCCCCCGCCTCCCTAGCTTATATAGTTTACATATATAAAAAAGGCTCTGTCTGTGGAGGCGAGAGGTTAGGAGCGCTCATGCTTGGAACAGACAACAGAATGTTTTAACTCTACCTTCACCACTATTCTCCATCGCCCACCCCCTCTAGAATGAGCCCTCTGGCTTCCCAGACTCAATACAGTGCTTATGCACTGAGGATGAGGAAGAGAGAAAATGAGTCGAAATTCTCCCAATTCCATCTTTAAAAGAGATATCCCTTCAGTACCCCTTCATTATTTTCTATGTTTTTTCAAGGAGGCATTGTAGAAACTTAAAAATGGGAAATTGGGCTTCAGGAAATTGGAGCTTTACAAGCAGATGATACATATATTATATATATTATTA
>AWHC01077032.1:0-14745 GCA_000465285.1 Eidolon helvum | reverse complement strand
GGCTCTGCCGAAGCTCACGTTGCTGATAAAGTTATGCTGCTTGCCAACAGGAAAGGCAACATTTGCAACTGTCTTTTGGGAGAAGGTCTTGCACACAGCAGGCAAGCAGACCTGCTGGCTCTTCTCCTGTTTCTCCAGCAGGTCTTAAATGGCATGTACAGGCGTGCTACATAATCTTGATGTGGCTTTTTATTCCTGTAACTGAAGCCAATGCTGCTAATACTGCCTGAGGATTGAACAATGGCAGAAACAAAAGTATGGGGTCGGTTTGGTCCCCGTAGTTGCATTCCTTAGATCAAGGTGAAGCTTTAAACCCGTGCACCAAGAATATGTTGCACCCGTGCTACCAAATTACCTAAGGTGCAGCTGGCATGACCTGGAGCAGGCAGATCAACCTAGTCTGTTGTCTCTTGCCTTGAGCATCCTCATCCATTTACATCAATGCACCCTGCAAATTTATCATGTTCTGTGGTATGATCATGCTCAAAGAGTTAGGAAATACCAGCATACATAATAACGATTAATAACTTATAGGAAACATTATTGCCAAGGTAAAACAAAATAGGAAAATTTCCTTTAATATCAGTAACTAGATAAGAAGTTTATTACAACACCTATTAAATACTGCATTTAAAGTTCTGGCTTGTGTAGTAAAATGAAGAAGACAAAGGGATGGCATAAGGATGGGAAGTAAAGGACACTGTCATTAATTATAGATAAGACTGTATTTGGAAAAAGTTAAAAAACTCATGCAAATTGTTAGCAGTAGTAAAGGTTTACCTGAGTGGATAAGTATGAGATTACTATGCAAAAATTAATTGTTTTTCTTTAAAATGACAAAAAACATACATTTAAAAAACATTAATATTATTAAACAGTGTTGCCGTGTGTGATAGCCATATGGATTATAAACATTATTTAAATAAGCTAAAAAGACACCAATAAATTCAACATCACACAGTTATCTGTTATCTATAGCTTATCTATAGACTCAAGGACATGTCATTGAAAATCTTGTTTTTTTAAGGACTTTGATATGCTGATTTAAAAGTTATATAGAAGAGCCAGCATCCAAGTCTAACCAAGACATTCATACCGGAAAAGAGTAAGGTGAAAGAACTTATTCTTCTGGACATCAGCACTTAAAGCCATAGAAATGAGGATGATTTGGTGCTGGCCTATAGACAGACACAGCGACCACTGGACTAGAGAGACAGCTCAGAGACATGCATAACGGAGACCTGGTGTGTAACGTCACGCGGGAGCCAAGAACGGAGTGAACCGAGACAATATCTGTAAAGACAAAACAATTGATTTGGATCCAAATCATACACCATTGACAAAAAATCAATTCTAGTGAGAAAGAAGACAAATGAACAAGCAAGAGGTTTAAAATCTTTAGAAGAAATACATGAGAATACCTTTGATATTTGGATGAAGAAAAGAATTTCTTAAACACATGAATTGTTAGTCAGAAGGAAAAGACTAATAACGTTTGCTGAAAGGACACCATAGAAGTAGTAAAGTGAAAACCAACCCACAGAGCTAGAACTGTTATGTGCAGCATATATAACTAAAAAAGGATTAGTTAATAAAAAAAAAATCGAGAAAAAATTAAGAAAAAATGAAAAGTGCATAACGTAACAATGAGCAAAATAGATAACAGCTATTTTACAGAAGAGGAGATATTAAACAATATGCAAAGATGCTCCATGCCATTAAAATATGTAATTCAAAGTAAGACCTCATTCACATACTATTTGATTTTCATTTTGTATGTGGTCACGGAACGCCAGCAGTTCTCATACTGTTGATGTGAGTAAAATTTATAAGACTGCTGTCCACCTAAGTTTCTCTTAGATGTTTTAATACTAAATATAAGATGTAAGATTTCATCTAAATAAATTCCTTGATTATGTATTTCAGATGAGATGCAAGGCTGTCATTATTACAGGTCAGATTCTCTTACCCATTATAAGTATAAAAATACAAGAATGTTAATGCTTTTTAAAATTTATTTTATAAAAACATCTATGTTTACTTCTAAATCTCCCTAGGGTCAAAAGGTGCCAACCCAATTATAGAAGGCAATTAATATTCCAGTTAATTAGATTATTCTATAGAGTTAGACCAAGAGAATAATTTAGATTCTTATCTATAACCTTGAAGAAACACTTTGAACCTAATTTTTAGTTATTATGCCAATTTTTTCATGATTTCAGCAGAGGAGCGACTCACTCACGTGATAATTTTGTCTGCTCACAGAAGTCTGCTGCTGCATCAAAGAAAAGCCAGTTAGAACATTTAGATTTGTAAATACCTTTTCCTCTGAGCTTTAAACACTTGTAAACATAATGCAATCTTGTGTGTGTGTACGTGTGTGTGTGTGTGTGTGTGTGTGTGTGTATTTTTTTTATGCCTATAGCCCCTGGTCTTCCTAGGTGGTCTCCCATCCAAGTAGTAACCAGACCCGACCCTGCTTAGCTTTCGAGATCAGACAGGATTGGGCTTGTTCAGGGTGGCATGGCCATAGACCATATTCTTAAAAGTATGCAAATCTTTCTGTTTTCAATGATAACACGTTGATTCTGGATGTCATATGTCTTCGTCAGCCTGGATTCCACACTTATGAGGCCATTCCCCTGAGTCAGAAAATGTCATTTAGATTATGTATTTAATACTTACTAGAGGCTGTATCATTCATCAATATGATAAATGTGTCAACGATACCAAAAAGACCGAGTAATAAGATCCAGTAGGAATATATTCTGAACTCTTGACATACTTCAGCATATTTAAGTGTTTATCTTTTGTATATCATGGAGTCAGGACTTTAGTAGATTTACTGTATTTTCATTAACCACAATCATTCCATTTTGGATGCTCGTATTGTTACAATCAAACCTCTAGAATTTGGTTCCTGTGTCCTTCTGAACTGATTTCACTAAACCTTGAATAGAACCTTGGCTTCTGATAAAGAAGCTCTGTTTTCTCTTTTATCTTCCTTCCCCACATGGAATCAGTTATCCCTCCCAAAAACAGATTCCTTTTCATGGAAAATTGCTTTTAAAAACTATAATCTGGGCTTCATGTTTACGTTATTAGTCTGAGGTGCCATTGCCTCTAGGTCGTGTTAGTAGACAGGGAAGTACAATTAATTTTATTAATAATTACATGTGCATTATGTATATGGGAGTGCATGCTCATTGCATAATCTGCTACAAATTAATGTTAATTTGGGTATATATCATTTGTTAAATTCATTTGGAGGGAAGCTCTTCAAAGAGACAATTGTTCTTATGACTGAAATCTCTGAATGCCATTTCCCTTTTAATAAAAGTTGAGAAAATTATATGAATCAGTGTAGTTCGAGTTCTTTTTGAAGGAAATTCTTTTATATAAAACTGTGATTATATCTCATATCAAAGGAGAATAGTTTACAGTTTTCCAGATTTAAGTTTTATAGTCTATTCAGTATGTCTTGTTCTTCTCCAAAGAGAAGTAATTTCTCAGTTTTCTGAGTTTAGTATTCTGGGATGCTCTGAGGAACTTTCTCCATTTCACTATATGGTCAAGTACTCAAACGTTCTAGTTCAGAGTGGGAGTTAATTTCAGTAACATTCGGTTTCAGGGAAGGAATCTTGAACCTCTTTCATAAGGGCCGGAGTCTGGAGTACAAGGCTTTTACAAGTATCCTCTGTAGTGTATTTCTAGTGTTTGTAGGGAAGACCCCACCCTGGTCTCATGAAATAATTATCCCTTGAGGTCTTATTCCCCTGAGTAGATATTTGGCCTTTCTTGAGGACTTTTCATTGGAATGTCTCCTGGTTATCTTTCTTTCGTAACTCTCACCTGACCACAGATAACATGATTTCATCTATTCAGGGATGAAGTTTTCCAGTTTTGTCTTAAATGTTTCAGGATGTCATGGCTTACAGAACCATGGACAGTTTTGAGGAGGAAGAAATTTTTCTGTACTCTTCAAAGTTTTTCTGGCTGGTCAAATAAATTAACATAAGATGTTAATGGGATGTACATATGGGATGTTAATATGTACATATGGGAACCTGTGTACATTAGGCAGAAAGTTAAGTTCTACATGGCAATCTGAGCTAAAGATGAGAGAAGGCACCTCTTCAGAGTAGGCAGGGTGGGGGGAGGTCGTTGGCAGGACGATAAGAACAGATGTTCAGTAGTTAGATGTTTGCCCTGCCCTGCAGATAGCTTATAAAAAGTTATTTCTGGTGACAACTCTCCTTATGGGTCAGGCCCCCACTTTAAAATCTTTAAGGGGAGAGGTACAAGTTTCTCATGAGCCTGCAGGGTCCTGATTGCTTTCAGCTCAAAATAATCTGTATACCATTGTAACACATCTTGGGGAGTCCTGTTCTGAACCCCTTCAATAGAAGACTGGAACTTCAAGTCATTCCCGCCATGCCAGCTATAAACTAAGACCAGGGACCATGACAGGTTAACAAGAGTGGAACTGAGGACCTTGGACTGAGAGGCTTCCACAGGGTGACCGAGCCTAGGGACAAAAGGAAGACATCCAATTTATGAGAACAACGTAGAGACGTAAAAGCTGGGGAAGGTTTTGTGGAGGCTAAACAGACTCAGTTTATGCTCCTCATGTGAACTCACAAGTCTTTCTGAACTAAAGCAGCCCAGATGGAGCCAGAGCCAGCCAGGACAGTGAAGGCGAGATAAGGAGCTGGGTCTGATAGTAAGACACCAAGGACAGACCTCTCACGTATTCTGTCCTTGTCCTGGGAGATAAGATCCCAGACTCAGAACTCAAAATGTGTCGTTCATTAAGAAACACATGCGAAAATCATAAAGGAAAGCGGAGGAATACACATCACATGTTGCTTGCTTAGTACAACAAAATGACTACCCTGGTTAAGTCCCCTTGAGAATCACAGCACCTGTGGGCAACAGTGGAGCAGACAGAAGAGAGGACATTGTGATTTCGACCAAGGGAGAGACAGGCTGAACTTCGAATCATAAGTTAGCACTTGAAGGTCTCTGAAAGAGGCCCCAGAAATATAGATTTCAGTGGGGCTGTAATGCTTTTCTAATGAAATATTAAGGATCTGTCATTTTGTTGAGACTATCTGGCTCAAACTACTGGCTACCTAGAGGCCAAGTTCTCCATAGTGTGGCTTTGCCAAATAAACCCTTCCACTCTTGAAGCAAAGTAAATTTGCATTTGTTGAAGGCACATGGTATGCCAGGCACATCATACGTGTTAGCATATAAAGCATTTTCAACAACTTCAACTGTTATGAATCAATAACTGTTACAGATGAGTAAAACTGAGATTCAGGAAATAAACCATACTGATTATGTGCCCGAAATGAGAACTTACTTAAGCGGCCTTCCAACTAATCTCTATAAGCTCAGTTATTAAAAAGGAAATCGATATTTGACTGTTTACTCCATATTGTGATGATATATTTCTCTTGTTTCTATCCACCTAGAAGGTCCTTTAGGTTTGATTTTTGTTGTTGTTGTTTACAAGAATGGTGACACTTGCCAGAACCATAGATTCGAGAATCAAAGAGCTGTAGGTCTGAGCAGCCGACCAATTTGACCCAAGTTCTGCCTACCTTTCCCAGGAGAGGTTCCAGATCCACATGCAAATGGAGAAATAACAAAGTCCATGCTTTCTTTATAAAGATTTATTACGGACAAAGCCCCGCTTTCTGAGACAAGATTTTGAAAGAGCTGAAAAGTGTCTAGAATATCTTTGCAGAGAAACCCACAAAGACGCTTAAAAAAAAGTCTGAAAGCCCTTTGCAGTGGTTGCTATAGCAGCGAAAGGAGACCCGTCCTCTGGGGAGGGCAGGAAAGAATAGTCACCTGCCCCCAGGGTAGGTGCTTTGAAGGCTCATTAGGAGGCCCAGGGCTCCGCGAAGTCTACACTAAGGACATGTCTGTGTGTAGGTGCATTTATTACATCAGAGGTGTGGAGATGAGTCAAAACAGCAGCCTCTTTAAAGTCCAAACCGCATTTTCCAGTCAGCGTGGTTCAGTAAGTTTTGAATGCCAAGGGTCTGACAATAGCAAGAGATTACTCTCATTACCTGGCTTAGGGGGAAATGTTACGCATCCCATACGTTCAAACCACAAACGGAAATCCATAAATGCCAAGGATTTCATGTGTGTCACAATTTTAAGTCTATTTCAGATTTAATGCAAAGCCTCCTAATTCAGTATTGTGAAAATAAGTTCCTCACATTTATTCCCTCTCGGGCTTTGATAAATGTCCACATTATTAGATATTTTTTCAGCCTAGATCGTAACCATTTAAGTGCATTTCCTGGAAACAAAACAAAACACTTGATCATTCATTACCATCCTCTAGACATTTTCCATCTATTTTCCACAGCTTGGCAGGGCAAAGACAGAGTGTGTGAAAGGTGCAAGTACTTAGTCAATTCTCCTCCTCGACCTGTTGATACTTTCTAGAATTTAGAACCGAGTTCTTATGGATATTATTTTGAATTTCTTTGGGATTTGGTGTTTTAGACCATACCACACTTTATGATGACACATGAATATCTTTTCCATATCTCTTGGAGCAACCTGTGTCAGTGTTTACTTCAAGAAAGTTTATAAAGGACTCCTCTGTGGAAAAAAATGTCTGACGCTTTATATTGTTGACATGTTTTTATTATAACAACATATTTAAAAGGACATTTGCTTGGGCATATAATTTTATATCTGAAATTCTTTCCTTAAATCCTTAAAAAGCATACTACTCCTCATTCCCTTGCATCCATTTTTAAAGTGCTGGCTCATCCTTCTGATCTGCTCAAACTCACTGTAAGCTTTATAAATTTATAACCTAGGCTAATAATATATGTTATTATAGTCTCTGTTATAGACAGAGATTATAATAGATAACTGTATTATATATAGGTGATAAATTTTATAATCTATGTCTTTGATGTTCTTACATTTACTTTAGCATTTCCAGGTACGCTTTTTTTGTGTGTATAATATTTGGCATTAAGGAAGATCTGGTAAGGAAACTCAAGTACATACATGCCATGGTTTTCTGAACTACTCATACTTCTTACTAGGTGTCTTCACCAAGCTGCAGATTGTCATATGTCCAGAACATTCCAATAAGAAGTACTTTTTTTTTGATAAATAAGATGTGAGATCCAGTATAAACTCACCAATTAGAAACACCTAATATTGTAAGATCTGTGTTGCTCACAATTGTTCTAACTAAACATTTTTATCTGCAAATTATCTAGTTACTTATTTATATGAGTATAGTTGGTATACAATATTATATTAGTTTCAGAGGTACAATATAGTGAGTTGACGTTTATATACCTTACGATGTGATCACCACACTAAGTCTAGTAGTCATCTGTCACCATGCAAAATTATCACATTATCGGGTATGTTCCTTTTGACAATCTCTTCTAAAGATTTTCCTCCATCCTTAGCGCCTTATGTTAGAGCGACACTGTGTGGTAGTGTGAGGCTCTGCAGGCCGGCTTATTGGCACTGTTCCTGGTTAATCATCACTCTTCTCATGAAATCACCTCTTCAGTGACCAGATACACTTTTTTGTAACAACACCTTTACGCCAAATACTATACCCTTTTCTATGAAACAGATATTTTGTCACTGTATAGTAGAGTTAAACTGGACAAGAATTTTCAGAATTCTAAACACACACGCTTTTGAGATTAGTATTTGTAGTAATGACTGCGAAGACTGTCCTAGGACAATCACTGAGCAAAAGCACAAAGCTCCCAGCGGATGTCATTTTTGCGAAGGCCTGAAATTTAAGGTCATTAAAGATTTGAATCCTAATCACAGCCCATGGGTTCCCACATTTTTAATGACGTGTGGATTTTTACTTCATCAAAAGCAGCGATGATAATCTCAAACATTGAGCCCAGGAATAGCCTCTGTAAAACTCAAAGGTCTCCCCCCACCTCGAGAGTGAATTAACGTTGACTGATTAGGAGCCAATGTAAGACCTGCATGATTTAAACTGTGTTTTTCTAGCATTCTGATCAAAATCATCATTTACGTCATTGCGCCAAGACCTGTCACTTGACACTATGTCCTAATGCCACGAGTTAAGCATGTCATTCTTACGGAATCTTCTCGATGTCTAGTGCTTGTTGTTATATCTGTTCTGTTTTCTTCATTTCGTCCTAGCTTGATGATTTGCATCCTGTCTAGTTATTTACAGAACACCAAAGACCTAAGTTATACAAAACATGAAGTATTTCAGGTTCGGTTCTGAGGCGGGTTCTGTTTTGGTGATTTAGTGAGGGGTGTGCTCTGGGGAGGCTGGACGGGTCGGGCTTCCAGCTCAGCAAGAGTGTCATCTGGAGACTAGATTCAGACGGGTCCAGGCGGACGCTCCGGAGCAGTGCCGCCCAGAGCAAATGCGTTAAACACACTGCGAGCTATGTCTGTAATTTTAAACCGTCTAGTAGCCACATTTAGAAAGGTAAAAAGAAACAGATGGTTTAAACACATTTTACTTAAACCAGTGCAGCTAAAATATTGTCATTTCAGCATATATCCGTATTAAACACATTGATGAGATATCTTATGTTCTTTTTGGTACGAAATCTTCAAAATCCAGTGTGTAAACAGCGTATCTCATTTCAGGCATTCCATAGCCACATGCAGCTGGTGCTGCCATGTTCAACAGCGCAGCTCTGGGGCATCAGTTGCATGAAGGGTAGCGTTAGCTTAAGCAAAAGAGTCAAGCTTTGCATCTCCTGTGGCAGTGGGTTGCTGGCCATAACCTGGGCCCGGAGGCGCGCTGGCTCCTGATTGGCTGAGGGCGGCTCCAGGAGCAGGCGTCGTCTGTGAGTTTGGTCCGCGGTCCTTGCTCTCACATCCAGGTCTTCAGCTGCAGGCTCTGATTCTCTCGCATTTCAGGTGGTCATGTTTCCTGGGCACGCTGCAAGGGGAGAGGGCGTGGGACCCATGGTAGCCCCTGCCCGCGGCCTTGGACCCAGCCCTGGCGCTCGCACCCAGGGGGCAGGCCAGCTGCGGCACAGGTCCGTGGGCTGCCCCGGTGAGACCACGAGCCGGGCACCGACGTCCTTCCTCACGGGGAACCCATGCCCGTTCTCCGAATCAGCTCGTTTCGGTGCAATCCCGGGACAGCGGGGACATGGGTCTCAAAGAGGGAAATAGAAACGACGAAGTTTTGAACACGGCGAATGGCATAGAGTCGTGCTACAGATGAGGCTGGGAGGCGGGCTGGCCTGTCCTGCAAAAACCTCTGCGTGCCCTGTCCTGAAACCGGCTCGCCCCCAGCCATACAGGCAGGTATGCTCTGTATTTGGCCATCCTAAAGAAAAAGAAAGGACCTCCATCCAAAATTTGGTTCGGATGTCAAGAGCGATGACACCATAGACATACAAAGAAGGTACAAAACAGCCGATCGCTCATGCAACGAGGCTTTTTTACTGAGAGCAGAGTGACGGCCACAGCAAATCCCCAAAGGGCTTGAGAGGCAGGCGGAGGAGCCTGGCGGGGGGTTTTGCTACGGTTGGCGGGTACGGCCGTGGCTGGGGACCCTGCAGGCGTTTTAAAGTCCCCGTCGGTGCCGAAGGAGGGTGCACCCGACATTCTCTACTTTCCCAGAGGTGGGGCAGGGGCGAGAGCGGGGGCCTGAGGCTTGACACCCGCCGGCTGTCAAACATGGCCCAGCAGAGTCGGGCCGGGCGGGCAGACCTCGGACGTGCGCGGAGTCCGGCCCCCGCCACCGCAGCAGCAAAGCAGGGCTTTGGGCCGGAGGAGGGTCTGGCCTTCCATTTGTGAAAAATGCACCATCTGCGAAGCGCAATGAAGCGAAGCGCTGTGAAACGGGGTCCGCCCGTATGCGTTTCCTAGGGCTGCTGTGAGAAATGACCACAGACCAAGGGCTGAAGGTGACAGAAATCTGCTGTCTCAGTCCTGGAGCCTGGAGCCCCAGGATCGTGACGTCTGCAGGGTCGGTTCCTTTTGGGGCGCTGTGTGAAAACCGCTCCCCGCCCCTTTCCGAGGCGCCGCTGGCCGGGGGAGCCCTGGGCGTCACTCGGCTTGTGGGTGCGTCACTGCGATTTCTGCCCCTGCTTTCCCGCTGCGCCCTCCTGGGCCGCCGTCCCGTCTGTCCTCAGGAGGGCACCGTCGTGCCGGCATAAAGGCCACCCTGCTCCGGTGTCGCCGCACCTTCACACGCACCCAGAGCACTTCTGCAAAGCTCTGGTTTGTGGACGAGGCCACATGCACAGACTCCAGGGGCTCAGGCTTTAGTGTGTCTCTTTGGGGACAGGATTCAGCCCACACTGAGGGTAACAGGATTTATAAAGTGCTGTCTTAAGTTCTGAGCCTGAGGATTAGTGTGTTTTCTGATGATTTTCAACTTATGTTATGGTTAGGACAACCTGGCCTGGCTGTGTGGTCAGAAGTCTACTAAAAACGTGACCTAGAACTCCTGCCTCGAGCTCCCGCAAGCTCACCTGGACGCACCTTGGGTGGAAATGGAGCAGAAAGGTCAGGTCCGGTCTTGGTGGCAGGCACATCCTGGGTTAGCATAGTCTTCTGACTGATTTCGGGTCCTCACGAGACAGAATCAACTCTCACAGGTTTTGGATTGTGGAAGTTTTACAGCATGTCTGAAAGCAGTTCGATACTCCTCTCATGAGAGTCGAGGATTGTCCCTTCCTCCCGAATCTGGACGTTTCCAGTGACTCGCTCGTGAAGAATAGAATGCAGCAGAAGCGACATGCCTCAATCCAGGGACTGTGTCGGGAGGAGCCACACGGCTTCGTCCGGTCGTCTCGGGCCACCTGTCTCCAGCCTGGAGCTGCCGGCTGAGATGTCCAGCCGCACCGAGGTCTCCAGGCTCTGACGAAGCTCAGGCCCCCTACCATGGCAGCGTAGTGCTCCGGCCAGTGGCACCGGCCGAGGTCCCATCTGACAGCCCCTTAGTGACGTCCACCAGATGAGTGCGCGAAGACGCCTTCGGATGGCTCCCCGCCGGTTACCCCCACTGCCGAGTGGCCCCGGGGAAGGCCCCGGAGAAGGTGCGGGAGGGACGAGATGGCCACAGTGTCGTTCTGTGAGCGCGGACACGTCGCCGCTGTTGCCACTGTTTGCAGAGGTCAGTCCTGCACAGCTGCAGCCAGCGCTCGGCCCAGGAGCCTGTCCAAGGGAGCGGTCGGGGGCATCAGGATGCAGTCAGGCAAGGGTGACACGGGACATCCCGATTTGTGTTTGTTTTCCTTCCTCTAGAAGGATACACAATGCAGTGGGCCATGGGGTTGGCCCAATGAGCTAAGAGAATGAACGGCTGAGTGATGTTGGGACAGACCTGTCCTTCCCCATCTTAGGAGGCGGGTTTTCCTTCGGTGACCTTCTCGGTTGCTCCCCATGAGGAGGGGATGGTGGTACCGCAGTGGCCAGATGTTTGAGGAGAGAAACCTGGTTCAGCAGGTCCTCTCCTCCTCTTCTTGGGCGCCAGCCGGGCCACAGGCAACCCATATCCTCTGCACCGTGGACCGTGTCCTCCGCTTAGGGGGCCCAGCCCTTGTAGGAAGACACGCGGCCTTCTAGCTGCTTCCGTGACTAGAACTAAGTCTGTAGGTCAGGGAGCTCATTTCACCGCCTGCCACTCCTCCTCTTCTTGGGCGCCAGCCAGGCCGCAGGCAGCCCATATCCTCTGCACCGTGGAGCATGTCCTCCGCTTAGGGGGCCCAGTCCTTGTAGGAAGACACGTGGCCTTCTAGCTGCTTCCGTGACTAGAACTAAGTCTGTAGGTCGGGGAGCTCATTTCACCGCCTGCCATGTGCTGCCTCTTATAACTTACATTTGTGAAAAATCAAGATGATGGTTTGTCCTCCGAAGGCCTTGTTCCCAGCCTCATTTTTAGTATGTTCAGAACTCAGGTGGGGATGAAGGGCGCCATTTATTGGGTTTCCTTATGGTGCCAAAACAATTCATCTGTATTTCTGTCATCCATTCAATTATATTGTTTACAGTTGTGTAAAGTATCTAACATAGCAGAGAGTAAATCTTCAATGTTTTTACGGACTTAGAGCAAATTTAAAAAATATCTATAATGTATGACATCTTGTCCTAATCCTTAGAAATAGACTCCAGATGTACACTTGGAAACCAGTCACTCAATATGTCACTACCATGTTAAGAGCTACTTTCAAAGGAATCAAACTTTGCATAATTTCTGGATTCTTAGACTTACCTTTACTTTAACTGTCTAAATGCAATTCATCACCTGAAAAGGAGATAAAACATTTGCAGATTACTAAAAAAACACTTTAAGTGTTTTCAGCTGGGAATCCTATTCTAATAAAAAGAAATTTCAAAGGGCTGTTGGAAGATTTATTAACTTTTTCTCAGAGAGGAATCTTAAACAGTTTGTTACCCAATGCGATATTCTGCTTTTCTAATCCAAACCACACTGAGATCACACAAAGGAATGGCCGAGGCCCTTGTCACTGGATTTCTGGGGACAGTGATGATATCCTTCAGGACTGGGGATAGCCCAGCATCTTCTTCTTTGGTCTTGAGAAAAATACAATCTTGAAACTTTTATCTCCATGGGTAAAAATTTATGTCTGAAGTTCTCCTTCTGAGTTTTTGGTTTTATACCCCAGTCCTACGAAAATAAGCCCTTAAATTAGCTGTTTATTTTTTCTCTTTAGCTGCACAGAATCTATATCGTTGCAAGGTTACTGTTATGAGTCAAAGGTAAATTCACTGAGAATGTCGTGTATTTGGGGAGTTAAGTAATTTCGTGTGCTTAGAGCAGAAGGAATTGGAAGAATATGGTGAACGTTGTCACTATAATCAACTTTACATAAAATGCCAAGGAGGTTGGATTTTATTTGATAAACAATGGGGAACTGTTGAAGGTTTTTAAGCAAGAGAGCAACCTGGCAGGGCTTACGTTATTAGCTGGATTACCATGCAGTAGTGTGTAAATGAATTTGTGGGGGTTCATACCAGAGTGAGTTGAGTTCCCATATGGGAAAAAATGAAATTGAATTCCCACCTCACATCTCAAAAAAATTCTGAGTGGACTACAGGTAGGGATATAAAAAGCCAAACTAAAAATCATTTAGTCAATAGATAATATCTCTGCATGGCAGGATAGGATTTCTTAAACAAGACATAAAAATCTTTAACTAAACAGAAAAAAAAATATTGATAAACACATCATTGTTAAAAACCTACCAGATTTTCAGTAATTAAAATTTCGTCAGCACCTCGTGTCATCGACTCAGGCTGCCATAATACAATACTATAGACTGGGTGGCTTCAACAAGGATTTATTTTTCATAGTTCTGGAAACTGGGAAGTCCACTATAAAGGCGCTAGCTGATGAGGTTCCCCAAAGAGAACCTCTTCTTGGCTCGCAGATAGCTGGCTGCCTCCTCACTGTGTCCTCACAGGTAGGATGAGAGAGGAAGCAAGTTCGCTGGTGTCCATTCTCAACGGGACATTAGTCCCTTCATAAGAGCCCTGCCTTCATGCCCTCATCTAAATCGAATTACCTCCCGAAGACTTCATCTCCAGATGTTATCATGTGGGGGGTTAGCGCTTCAACATATGAATTTTGGAGGGACACAATTTAGTTCATAGTACACCTGTTTTCCATTTTATGCCTCTCACTCTCTCTGCTCCTACTCTTGTTCCTGGAATATCCCCAGGTATTCCAACTGCACCCAAACTTTTGTCTCACGCTGTTTTCAATAGGAACCAAAATGAAGGAGTTGGTACTGGAAGGCAGATGCTCAGGATGGGGTTGCAGAACTCACTGGCCAGTAGGCGAGAAGACCACGGCTAGCGGTAAGTGAGGGTACGAGTGAGGAAGAGACAAGTTCTGTCCCGGGGACTGACAGTAATTGTCATGGCTGCACGAAGCTTGGCTGAGTTCAAGAACCGAGGCTGGAAGGGTAGCGTGCATTATGCCAGTGCTTGTAGGGCATGCTAAACAGTTGGGTCTTTCTCTTAAAGCAAATGGGAAAACTTTGAAGGATTCTAAACTGTGGAGCAACGTGGTCATAATCGCATTGAGCATATGACTCTGAAGCACAGACTAGAATGAGGTGGGTAGTGACAGGACGGGAAAACTTTGAAGGATTCTAAACCGTGGAGCAACGCGGTCATAATCGCATTGAGCATATGACTCTGAAGCACAGACCAGAATGAGGTGGGTAGTGACAAGACTGGTTGCTGGGAGTTGGGCGAGTCTAGAGGCTATTGCATTTGTCCAGGTGGCAAAGGGTAGTAGCTGAGACGAGGAGGTTGGGTGCAGAGGCCATGGGACCCTTGCCTGGAATTTTAAAAAGGGCATTTCTGCATTTAATGGCAGATTTGGCCCACTGACTGTGGTGGCATCTCTGAATACCCTTTGAGAGGCTGTCTGATTATTTCTCCAAGAGACTGATGATTTCTCTAAAAGGGAAGAAGCCTTTTATTAAAAATCATGATTTCCTCAGTTTCTTTTGGTTTTAAATCTCTACTAGTTGACACAGTAAAAGGAAAATAATACCCATATTTCTCCATTCGAAACAGTATCACTCAGCTACTGCTGCCTGACAAACACCGCAGCATCTCAGTGTACAGCAGTGAGTGTTCATTTCTTATGCATCTGCGGCTTGGCCGGAGGTCAGCTGGTCTTGGTTAGGCTTTGCCGTGGTTTCCGCAGGAACAGAATGCAGGTCCGGCTGTGCCTAG